>QJNU01000060.1:0-196129 GCA_004154915.1 Monosporascus ibericus
CCCCCCCCCCCCCCCCCCCCCCCCCCCCTTCGATGCCGAATTTGGTCATTAACGCAAGGTGCTTGTGACTAGCTGGACCTTGTCACCTCAGACTTCAGAGCATCAGCCCAGAAATCCGTAAACAATTCGGAGTCGCAACATCCACTTTCTTCTTCTCTTGTTTAGCCACATACGGACGCACACCAAACCGCGTCATCCAGTTTCAACCCTCTCGTGCATCAACCCATCTCCAGGGCCCGTAACGAATCATTCGCTGCATTCAGCTGCAGCTAACCGCACCGCTTGAACATCATATCTGCCCGCCCCATCCATCCTGTTTGGTGCGGCAACGGCAGATCCCGGAACTGCACGCTCGGCTCTGTTTCTGTTTCCGGGGGCTCTACGCCCTTCCACAGGAATTACTCCCTAGCTTACCGGGACACTCGTAAGCCGAGTTCGACTTTAGTTTAAAGAAGAAGCAACGGTTGACTACCAACGTTTCAAACGCTGAAAGACTGCTGTGCTGTTGTCTGCCATCTCATTCATCCTCTTTTGGCCCTTCGACGCCGCCGCCGAAGACGACGACGGACAGAACGGCCGGTCGGACGACACGGGCAACCAACATCATCGGTTATACTCTGCAGTCCCGTCCCTAGCAATGGGTGTCTGTCTGTCCGTCTGCCAGTCATGTTGCGGAGGTATCTATTTGCAGCCCTGTCCACACGCAAGATAGCTATCCGAAGATGACTTACTCACAATGCGTCCAGGCAAGTCCCGCGATGGACTATACGAGCCAGTCTTAGCCGATAGCGAGCGAGAGGCCGTCGCCGATCTCCTTCAGTACCTGGAAAATGTTGGTTGACCACACATGCATCCGCTGCTTCGCGAGATATCCCAAGCGCTGACTTCCTTTGCTAGCGCGGCGACACCGACTTCTTCTCGGGCGAGCCGCTTCGAGCGTTGAGCACCCTCGTCTTCTCCGACAATATCGATTTACAGAGGAGTGCAAGTTTGACGTTTGCGGAGATTACAGAGCGAGGTATGTATGAACAGAATGCTCCGACTGTTTGTGCCGATGAGCATGATCGTCTCCCACGCCATTCCTTGTGGTCGGCCTGATCCGACGTCAACGGGCCGAGACTGATGTGCCTAGCTAACTCGATATTAGACGTGCGCGAGGTCGACCGGGACACCCTCGAGCCAATCCTCTTCCTCCTTCAGAGCCCGGATATCGAGGTCCAAAGAGCGGCCAGCGCGGCGTTGGGCAATCTAGCCGTGAACGGTACGTCATACCTAGAAGCGCTGACCCGGACATGAGCACTCACACCCTTGGCAGCGGAGAACAAGGTTTTGATCGTCCAGCTAGGCGGTTTGACGCCGCTTATTCGGCAGATGCTCTCCCCTAATGTTGAGGTTCAGTGTAATGCCGTAGGATGCATCACCAACTTGGCGACACACGAAGAAAACAAGGCTAAGATTGCACGATCCGGAGCCTTGGGTCCCCTCACACGGTTGGCTAAGTCGAGGGACATGAGAGTCCAACGGAATGCCACCGGGGCGTTGCTCAATATGACGCACTCGGGTACGTCTTAAGCTCCTAAGTTCTGCCAATTCAAACCAGCATCTAACCCATGCGCAGACGAAAATCGTCAACAGCTTGTCAACGCAGGTGCCATTCCTGTGCTAGTACAACTCCTTTCTTCCCCCGACGTCGACGTCCAATACTACTGTACAACGGCTTTGAGCAATATCGCTGTGGACACCAACAACCGCCGCAAGCTCGCATCCTCGGAGCCGAAACTGGTGCAGTCGTTGGTCAACCTCATGGATTCTTCCTCTCCCAAGGTTCAATGCCAGGCTGCACTAGCACTTCGGAACTTGGCATCGGACGAGAAGTATCAGCTGGACATCGTGAGGGCCGGAGGCCTTAACCCTCTATTACGCCTGCTCCAGTCTTCCTACCTTCCGCTCATCCTCTCAGCCGTCGCCTGCATACGAAACATTTCCATCCACCCTCTAAACGAGTCCCCGATTATAGAAGCCGGGTTCTTGAAGCCCTTGGTGGATCTTCTAGGCACTACGGACAACGAAGAGATCCAATGTCACGCTATATCCACCCTTAGGAATCTTGCTGCCAGCTCTGATCGGAACAAGGCATTGGTGTTAGAAGCTGGAGCGGTACAGAAGTGCAAGCAGTTGGTCTTGGAGGTCCCGGTCACGGTGCAGTCCGAAATGACGGCCGCTATCGCCGTCCTAGCCCTCTCCGATGACCTTAAGACACACCTTCTGAACCTCGGGGTCTTCGACGTCCTTATTCCCCTTACGCATTCTCCGAGTATCGAGGTCCAAGGGAATAGTGCCGCCGCCCTTGGCAATCTGTCATCGAAAGGTACAACCTCTAGGGTTGAGTTTCTGTTATGAGACGTAGGCTAATGAAATCACAGTCGGTGACTACTCGATTTTCATCCAAGACTGGTCGGATCCAAATGGTGGTATACACGGCTATCTCAGCAGGTTCCTAGCCAGCGGAGATGCTACGTTCCAGCACATCGCTATCTGGACGCTTCTCCAGTTGCTCGAATCCGAAGAGAAGACCCTGATCGGACTCATCGGGAAGTCTGACGAAATCGTGGGCATGATCAAGCAAATCGCGAACCGACAAGTCGAGTCGGAAAACGACTTCGAAGAGGACGATGAGGGCGAAGTAATCAACCTTGCGCAGCGCTGCCTCGAACTGCTCGGCCAGGGCATGTCGAAAGCCCATATCGAAGGATGACGCGGCCAGGAACGGTCCTTTTAACATATTCCCTCCCTATTCCCTTGATCCTCGAGCATGTTTAGGTTATTCCTCTAGCATTTATGGGCATGGTGGTTTGGCTGGGTGTTCGAGGCGCATTTATATAACCTGGCATATATATCACCCAACGGCGAGGTTGTATCATCCGGTGCTGCCTTTCTTTTTGACTTTTAGACAGGTGCATGGCAGTGGTGGAGGGCTAAACGTTACGGTTGGCGTTGGTCGTCGCAAGTGGTAATGTTTCAGCGCTTTTGCACTGGAAGAGCTTGGGAGCAGATAAGTTCCATGTACACTGCACTGGTGGTGTCAGCCGTGAAGAGCAATGCCGCAGTTTGGCTCGCCTCGGCATAGATGTGTTTGTCAGAGGCAAGCCACTCTTGCGAGACTGCGTTTACATTATGTAATTAGATTGTGTTCAGCCGCACGTTAACCCCATGACGATTCATACGCCAGGGCAATTCATATCCCATCCCGAAACCAACGCCTCTCTTGAATTAGTTACTTGCGCGCCCTCAATAGAGTCGAGAGGTGAGGTCTCCTGGGGTATCGCTTCCCTTTCACCCCGCCGTGACAACTGCGATGGTCGCCCAAGCGTATCGTACATATATGCAGCATACAGCCATGAGCCTCCCAAGCTCTCAAGCATGCCTGGGTAAAATAGTCAAGACACGCGAGAATCACCCCTCGCCGGGCGGATCCGTCACCGGCACCAGCCCGTTCTTGACCCCGGCAAACCAGTCGGGCGGCCACCAGCCGTTGACGGTCATGGTATGTGTCACCCTCCCCTTGATGAGCGCCATCGGCAGCGGCCCGAAGTCGCGGCTGTCGCGTGACCACGGCAGGTTGTCCCCCGTGATGTAGCAGTGGCCCGGTGGAACCTGTATGGTTTTGGGCGTGTTTGGTCAGTATATTGTTTAATCAGTTGTAGGAGTCACGTGCCGTTGAGCAATATGCGCACCCGCATGAGTTGGATGGGTGGGTGGCTGAAGGGCGCGTAGGAAGACGGGCAGGGTAAACAAATAAGAGAAAATAAACAAGTGCAGCGGCTAGAGAGGCCAGCAGCGGCGCACATCCAAACTAGATACGCAACAGACAAGCACAACTCACCTGCATCATGCTCTCGCTGCGCGCCCCCGGCGAGTTCAGCAGCACGTAGTCCCCCGGCCGCCCCATGACGCGCTTGCCGCCCTCGCCGCCGCCGCCGCCGCCGCGGTCCGCGAAGGGGATGGCGTAGAGCACGCAGTCGCCGACGGCGACGCCGCGCCCGCGCCGCGCCCCCCGCTCCACCACGAACCACTGCCCGTCCACCAGGAACGTCGGCAGCATCGACGGGCCCCACCCCGGCGCCGCGCTGTACCCGTGCGCGAAAGCCACGTGCAGCAGAGCGCACGCCTTGGCTGTCGCGATGGCTACGCGGAACGGGTGGCCTAGGAATGTTGGCATATTTTCCCTCTTTTGGGGGGGTTCAGTCAGTTTTCCCGGCACCTGCTCTGGGTTGGGCTTGGCTGAGCACAGTTCGGGTTTCGGGTTGGGGCAGTTGGCTATTTGAGCTGGACGGGGTGTGGGTATATGATTTGGGGGGAAAGCGGCAGCGGAGTAACACACAGGAGAGGGTAGCTGGGAGAAAGAAGGAGGCGGGGAGGACAGCTACGAGGAGCGTGATATGAGACTCATGCAGCAGTCAGCTCATGATGCAATGCCGCTGTCTCTGAAATTATCAATTGAGTTTGACCTGATCATCTGTTTCCCGGGCGAGAGGCTCGAGAATAGGCGCCGGTGGGTGACTTGATGCTGAATTCAATAAGCCGATTCGGGGGGCCGCAGTTGAGATCATCGATGCCGCCGCAGCTTGGCTCGGTGAGATGATCCATGTCCACTTTTCCCGTAGCGTAACCGTATTACGATTGGCCAGCGTTCATCTCACCCCCTTGCGCTCCGTCGATATATATACATCCAGTTATTAATGGCTGATAAACAACTGTGTCGTCAGATTCTCACAGCCGTCCTTGTCGGCATGAATGATAGAGAGGACCACTCCGCATCTCACTGACTTCGGGTTTTCTCGCCTTCCTAACAATTTCAGACCAAAATACACAGTGTCAACCTCCCACCTGACCAGTGTAAATTCACACCATGGAGTACAGCGTGGCCCACCTGTGTCGGGGCCAAGGTAAGTTCAACCACCAGCTTGATCACATGATTCTGAAATCAATGGGTATATCAAAGGGTTAATAAGGGCTCCTTCCCGGGGGGAGGCTTGGATAAAAACGGGAGGCTGGTCAAGGGTTGAAAATACAAGAACAGTCCGAGAATATGGAGGTGTGCGTGCCCCCCGCGGATGGGGCAAGCCCCCTTACATATATACCGCTGCGCCTACAGCTGGATTTGACCAGTTTCACTGCACACTTGCTGGGAGGATATATATTATTAGACTCGACAATGTTGCTTACAACCTCAAAGGCCATGGATTATTCTGATCGTGAGGGCCAGCACCCGGCCTCTACGGTAGTGTCCCGAGTGCCGATTATGGACCTGCTCCTGAATAGCCGTGAGCTAATGGCTCCCAAGTCTGGAACGAATCGGACGATTGTCTATGCCCAATAGAAGCCACTCTCCTGATTTCATAGTCCGTGTGATGCTGCCAGCGAGAATGTCAGGGAGATTTCGCTTCCGTTTCCGTCTCCACGAGGAGACTTCTCGAAATAGAGGCTCCGGGACCTTCGTGAAGTTGTCGCCGACGATGCATGACTGCGATTAACGGACACTTGTGGTATATCGATGCCGGGGAAGCTCTAGCAGTAATTAGTGGGGCAAGTGCAGACCCCCCTGGCAAGGATCGTTAGCTGTCTAGGGGTACGCAGACCTTTTATTAACAACTACTTGTGACATGAGGGTTGAATGGAAGTGTGGTCGTATTGTATCCTCCGTGTAAGAGATTCTATATGTAGAGCATCTTGTGCCATATAGGAGAGGTGGTCCATATTGTCAATACTGGTAAGTACCATCAGACCATACTAATGTGGTGTTAGAATGCCATTGACCTAAGGAGCTGTTGTGCCCGCAGAAACCATGTCTCGCAACCAGAGGGCAGCTCGCGATTATCCTTGCGATCATAAGATTATGCCTGATTCTCTTTCTAGTTTCATGAAATGGCATATATGCGAGTACCGTCTATTTAGAGCCTACGGGGTCAACCCTTGCGAAGACAGGAGCACTCTCCGGCCGGACGCCAAACCCGAGGTCATCACAAAACTATATCTCGTCGTGGATAAGGCTCTCAGTAAAGGCCAAGCCCGAGAGATTCTTAAGGATCTCGACGTCATGATCGAGAAGGACCTCCTACCAAGTCAGAAACCGACGAACCTCGCTTACCACTTAGCGAACAATTCATCAGTCGAATTCTGGGCTAAGGCACGCAAAGTGAAAGGCGAACTGGGGGTGGAGGAATGCGTTGAGAGAGGCGCAAGGCCGCTTAGCCGTCTGCCCGATAATGGGAATGATGAGGATCCGACCCCTCCAGCGTCACCGAGGTCGGACGTCGCACACCTGTTCCAGGAGAAGGAGGTGGAGGTGATTGAGATCTAGGGGGTGTATTGTACTTGGGGAGATTGTAGATTATCCTACTGCGCGAACTGAGGTACCATGGTGATCCAGACGCTGTTCCGCCTCCACGGATAGAATTATTACGCTATGTGATGTGTCCCATATATGGAAAGGCATACGTGAAATCCGCTTGTTAGATTGTCAATGACTAGAAATATTCTTGGCGGTTGAGTGTCGGATGGCCCACGGCTCGGTACCCAGCTTTTGACTGTCGCTTTAAGACGCTACCTCGCCATGGATCCGCCGATGTGTTCGAAGTCATAAAGCATCCTTTTTCTTTGCACAAAGACACCATATTCACATTTTGTCCCTGTAGAGAAGGAGATGGTATGCATTGTTTCGCCGGATATCATACAATGATAAATACGTCTCTCGCCGGTCGGGAATGCTTGGTTTAAGTCGCTCACATACATTTCGTTCTACTAAACACAACATAATAGATCGATCGTAGCAACACAACCGCAATAACGGTACAAATACCAAGCAGAACGAAACCAGACAGGCCTCCTATTCACCATGGCTTTCAATCCCGACCATCTGAGAGACGATCTGGCACAATTCTACTTAGTCGTCGACCTGGTGCTGGAGCTCAAGACAGGCTATCGCCACAAGCCCCCAAGGATCAACATGGAGTTCCTGGCAGAAGGAGGCGACGAGCCCCGGAGGGGCGACAAGACGTGGCCAACCCTGATCATCGACCTCAAGCACAACATCCATGGGGATCCGTGGACATTTATGCGCGACCTAGATATCAAGGTGGCCGAGCATGTGATGCCCAATCGGAGACCAAACAGGCTGGCGTTTCTCGTCCAAGAGCCCGGGCCGAGAGAAGGTGAACACCGAACCAAGTCTTATTGGTCGGTTGCCAAAATGACCGTTGGTAGCTTCCCTGTTAAGGAGGCGTATCAGTATACTCAACGACGTTGTTAAACGGCTGGAGGTGATGAGTGAGGGATGGAAAGGCCTATATAAATAATGCCATGGTTAATGAACAATCGAGAACGGACGTTATTATCAAAAATTTACTTGCCCCCTATTCAGGGGTATATCTACGGTTAGGGAAGTTATGGTGTGACGACACATCAATCTGGACGACTTACAGTTGCTAGGGTCACGTACAGCCTCGCCGCTTTTGCTCAAGAGTCCTCGGGTGCTAATTACCCTGTGCTCATCCCTACGCAGGCATTAATGCCGCTATACCGCAGTACTATCTAAATAGCTTCAACTACAATGCTATGACCTAACAAGCTTGGCGCGCATAAGGACGGTCGGAACGTTCTTTGAGAGCACCGGTTGTCTGCCCAGAAGTCACATGAATGGCTCGATGAGCTCGATGCCTCTTATTGGACCTTGACGCTCGAGCCGCGCTGACTTCGACAGACAGCTTGACGGTTTCGAGAGGGCTCGACTAACAATGGGTGATCCGAGCCGGTCGAGCGCGTCGAGCCAAGAACAAGATATATAGGCTTATTTGTTTCTAAGTCTAGATAGATCATCTGCTTATAATACAAGTTGGTTACCTAGATTACCTTTGGTTATCTGCTATTACCAGACGTGATTATTGCATTCCCCTATTGCTTAGTTTCCCACGATACTGCTGCCAACATAAACCGTACCGCTAGGTTTAATAGTTGGTTAAACCGATCAGCCGTCACACTTATTAACAAGCGCTTTGCGGAAAGGCGGAGCGTTTCCGTAATAAGATTTTGATAATTTATCACCTTATTTCCTCGGAAGGAAACAGTTCAATATGAAAATATAAAGCAGGAACTTATACATGAAGGCAGGCCTTACGATACCCCAAAAGTTAGGTCCTATTTAAATCTAGACCTTCGTTAATTATTAAATTAACGCCGTTTATGTTAACGTTATATTTACCGGCAACTTAAGGTACCATAACCCTTTTTTTCATCTGATTGCCAAAGAAATTACGAGCAGAAGTTTGTAATTACTTCCTGCCTTCGGCTTCTTTCGAAATGATGAAATCCGTTTTTTCGCCGCCTACCTACAGGAGGCAGACGTCCTGCAAAACTGCCTCATCAAGCAGAGGAATCCTTGAATTTTCCAAAAGTAACTCCGAACAGATCAGGCCTATACGCCGGAATGCACTGCCATCGGTCTTGACAGACTCTAGAGCGAGAGCGAAGTGTTGTCGTGCCTGACCAAAATACTCTCCCACTGCCCCTGAGAATTGTCCGGCACCCAGGTACAGACAAGGCACTGTCACCGAGAAGCCCGTTCGTATCTGCTTCTCCGTCGACCGTGACAGACCGCCTTCAGACACTTGAAGCAAACAGTCTGGCTTGAAGGACCAACTCGAGTCAACTTTGATTTTTTCTTCTGGGCAAGCAGAAGAAGATGCGCCGGGTTGTTCTTCGCCACTCTTTAACTGTATGAGATATGCTTCAGGATTGAACGAATCCTGGCATTCTAGGTGGATATACGAAAGCTGGCCTCTCAGCAAGAGGTAGCAGTCTTCCGATACCACTCCAAAAGGATTCTTTCCGGGAACTTCGTAGTGAGCATGGAGAATAGTGGCATCGGCTTCGAAACAAAAACCGCGGTTCTCGAAGCAGTGTTTGATCTGATGCCCTATGGATGCCCATGACCACGACGGAGCGACGTATGTTGCACTCACGTGTACAAGAGCCTGGTTCTCGTGTCCGTGCTTAGGTTTCCTCTCCCAGCAGAGATTGGCAGGTAGACCCTCCTTCCAGAGCCCTGCAAGGTAGCGAAATCCTAGCTGTCTGTGGACTCTTGAGGCCACGCCACTTAGAGCGGGCAGCCTGTCAGTCTCGTAGGTGAGGGACCTTGCCGAGTAGGCTTCAACTAGCTTTTGCCAGAGGTCCCAGACGGCTGAGATGTCGCCGGCGGGCACGCCACGGCTCCAAGCCATGTCTTGGAGCCCTTTCCAGTGAGGCATTTCAGGTGGAAGGCAGTTTGCACCGTAGGCGATGGCGGCTACCAATTCGTTGACAAGATAGGGATTGGAAGCTAAGCGACCGCCACTCTTGATTTCCGCGGCTAGATTCTGCATCTGGCCCCGGAAAGTTGGAAAGTTGTCTCCTTGCTCAGAGCCGTGTGCTTCTTTGTCTTTGGCGTGGAACTCGGCGATGGCGGTGCTAAGTTGGGATAGTTTCTTGGAAAAACCCAGCTGGCGCAACCTTTTCCCAGAGATGCCCACATCAACATGGTTGGCTTCGATGCCCTCGACGCACTCCCAGATAAGCCCGAACTTCGTAAAATAGACGGTACTAGACGCTAGTGTCGACTCTTGCCACGCCCAGGCGCGTGTGAGTAGCGGCCCTGCGGCAAGTACGTCTGGATCCTCGACCGCTCGCGTCGCCCAGATGCGATATTTGTCGCCGAACATACCCTGAAGCTCGAAACTGACTGGCCACCATGAAGGGTCCGTCTCGCCTAGAAAGGGGACGCCGTGCCCGGGAGACGCCGCGGTCGCTATGTTCACGAAGCCGTTCTCGTAGTAGTCACACATTTTGGAGGCCTCAACTTCCCAGTCATCCGTATCATCTTGTACGATACAGAGCGAATCGATCCAGATGTATTCAAGGCTGAGACTTATAGCTACTTGGATGGCTTGCCGGAAAACAATGGGCAGAGATTCGAAGGGTATAGAGATGCGCATGTGTTTAAGGTTAGAATTCAGGGTCTTGACAGGTTGGGTCGGACCCCAGCAGTGACTGAGCGTTGCGTACCGCCCAAGCTGACCAGCTGGGGGTTCGACGAGTTGGACGACCTGAGTGTCTCCACTCGTGCGGATTTTGAGGACCCTCTTTGGAAGTGGCTTGGCCCCCTTATCCGAGCAGCCTACATGGCAGTCGGAGCAATGGGCTACCATTTGTTTCACAAATATAGCAGCGATATCAGGATCGATACGTTTTAGTGGAGGCTTCAGTAAACCGAGTTGAGGTAACATAGGGACCTGCTCGGGCGGGTCAGCTTCTGTTAAAAACTGATGGCCAACATTGGGCGCCTATACCTCATCTTCGGAGTAGAAAATCACTTTCTCTGGAACCGTGGACCCATGCTTCATGATATTAAGTGTCGCCGGACCGCGATTTCCAAGGAGGAACTCGGTTTGTACATATTGGATTTGTTGGGCGTTCACGAAATGAGATGCTATGTCTCTCAACAATCTGCAGAAAATGCAGGTTCTCTTGAGGTCCTCGAAATTTATTAGGTGCTGGTCTTGAAGGAAACTACATGTTCCATCACACAGAAACTGGCGGACAAGAGAAGCATGGTCCAAGTCCATATTTGACTCTCAGGATGGTAAGACTTGGGATGGCTAGTGCTCTGAGGGTTCTGCCTTACCACTAGCAGAGTGGTGGGAATAAGGCTGTTAAGGATAGCTTCAATGAGTCAGGTAGAGCTGGTCGATAGTTCCAGTATCTAACGAGGAGACTCGGATAGGAAAGGAAAAAAAATAAAATAAAAAAGAAACGAGGCGAGGCTGCCAGGCTGCAGCTGAGACTACATATGCCCCGGCTAAAATGTACTTGTCAGGGTGTTTTTGGGGTTCCAGAAATTGCGGGTCTGGGCTGCTATTTTCGGCAGCCCAGACCCCGACACAGGAACTTTAAGTGAAATGCATATCTAGTAATCTGGAGGTTTTCCTCCGCAAAGGTGGGTCCACACCCCCTATTCGAGGGGACTGAGTCTAGGACATTGTTGCCGCATCCTTCCACACCTTTCTATTGTTAACCAGTCGATTAATATCTTGCTTGTTCACTATAGCCATGTCTTGTATATAAGGACTGTGTAAAATATAACTCTATAACTCTTTGAAACAACTCGAAATCGCACGTATACGTCAGCCGCCCTTCGCAAAAAATCACTGCCTATAGAAGATAAATATACTCGACTAATCTATTCAAATGAACGGTCCAGGACGTGGCATTCGCCGGGGGCCTCTCTAGCACCGCCAGTTTCGCAACCAGCTTTTCTTCCACGTGCTCGGCGAAATTGTAGAGAGCCTCCTGGGGGCTGGCAATATCGAGGAAAGGCACATGCACCCTGAAGGTGTTCCAGAACCAAATTCGGAATTCTGCCGCCAGCATGCTGTCGACACCGAATGATTGAAGAGGCCTGCGGTCGTTGATCTGATATATCGGCATCAAAATAAGGTTGCTGAAGCGTTTCTTCGTGAGGCGCAAGACGGCATCCTGCATCGAAGGTGCACCGGTCTCAGATGGGAACATAGCCATAGCGCTTAGCGCACGTCCTTGTCCTATTCAGCGGCAGCTGCGAGCTGGCTCAATTCTGTGCCTTGGTCCGCGTTCTTCGCATCCTGCTCGGCTAGGAGTGGAGCCTCTAATAGAGCCCTGCGGGGTTCTTCCATCGTGCCATTATTTATGTCGAAGCCCTTCTGCATCAGCTTGCGGATGCCGAAGTTTTCCAGCCCAGTCAGAACGTGGGCGGCTTCGCCAGCCAAAGGTGCCCCGCGGGCAGAGTCAGTTTGGCCGCCAGGCCCGCAAAGCGGAAGTCGACTACATGCAGGAATTCCTCCTCATTGAGCGGCTGAATGCCCCTTGCGAAGCAGCAGGGCCTCGGTTTCCGGTTTCTCGTGCAGATATCCGACCTCGGAGATCATACCCAGGCCGACGGATGTGGCCGGCTTGCCCTGCGCCCCTCGCCAGTGGGCGAACGCGTCTAGGAAGCCGTTGGCGGCGCAGTAGTTGCTTTCCGTCGCGGTACCGAGACTACCCGAAAGGGATGAGGTCATGAGGAAGAAATCAAGGGTTTCGTCATGGCCTTCCAATGCATGGTGTAGGTTCCACGTGCCCCTCCATTTGGGCTGGATCCCGATGTGCCAGGCATCGTTAGTCATGCGAATGAAGAGAGCTTCTCGGAGACCCATGGCCGCTTGGACAACACCGCTGGTGGGACTTGTCGTGGTGGATGCTAACACAGCTTCGCGTACGTGGTCGGCGCTGGATACATCACCCCGGACGACAGTAACGCTAGCACCGGTATCCTGCAGCCGGGATACTAGCTGCCGCGCGGTAGGCTTGTCGCATCCCGATCGGCCTAGGAATATAAAACTTGCGAGCGCCCCGGGCCATCATCCACCGGCTTAGACTACGGCCTAGACCGCCAAGACAGCCTACAAGCAGATAAGGCTTCCCGGGGTCGAATAGCGCCTTGTGTGGCGCCGGGGAGACTAGTTATTAGTGAGACGGTTAGTGTTTGCTTCCACTAATAAACCTAATGCGCAGTTCGCTTCATCTTACTGGAACAAAACTTGGAGGATTCTCCATGGAGATCACTACAGTACCTTCCCCACGCGGTCTTTCTTATTGAAATAACGATATGCTTGCCCAATGTCGGCCACATCCAAGGTCGCAATCGTCGGGGGCTTGATTTCGCCTGCGCGATATAGATCTAGCACATCGGCTATGAGACTGCACGAAGGAGAATTGATCAGCAATCAAGTCGGGACAACCAAGCAGCAAAACAAATATCGAAGAAGTCATACCTGTTCCAGATATTCCGGTAGAACAGGTCCTCGGCGAAGAAGAACTCAGACAGATCAAAGGCCGTCAAGGTGATATTACGCAAGAACACATGCATATCGAGCTTGCCAGCATCGATTAGCTCTCGCTTACCGATCTCGACGGAGCGGCTAAAGGGAGCTAAGTAACCCCAGCTCACATGCATCAGGCCTCCCACGAGGAAATCGATGATGATGTTTACACCATTTATTGTCGCGGCCTTGATGCCCTCCACAACCGACGCGTCGCGTGAGTTGAAGACATACTCCGCCGGCAGGCCCATCTCCTTGGCGAGAAAGTCGCGCTTCGCCTGCGAGCCCGACGAGGGTATAGACAGTGGCGCCCCTGTGTTGTGCCATGGTGATGGCTGCGATACCGAAAGCGCCTGCGCCCGTGTGGATCGGGATGGACTCGCTCACGCGGAGATAGGCGCGATCGCAGAGAGCATAAAGGGCAGTGCAGTAAACCGTCAAAAGAGTAGGCAGGATAGTAAACTCTTTGTTCGGCAGCATCTTGTGCACCGAAGCGGCTGAGACGTGTTCTGTTGTGCCGAAATGGTTCGGAGCCCAAGCGACGTCCCGGTCGCCGGCTTCAGGTGCATAACCTCGGGTCCGACGGCCGACACGATACCGCCAAAGTCGAGAGCCGTAGTGGATTTATGAGTCTCGACGCGACCGCTCATGGCGTAGATGTCCTTGGCGCTAAGGCTGACAGCCCTAAGGTTGATGTCTACGTAGCCCGCCGGCGGCTCTGTGGTGGTTCGGAAATCTGCTGGAAGTGAATCGTATTGGTTATGCCGACCTGGCCGATGGATAGTTTGGCCGGCCCTGTCTCTGAGGGGAACCGTCTCCAGGGGCTCTTGCGGTTCCAGCCGACGTCGAAATAACGAGTTCAGATCCAAACCAGGGACGAAACGACTGATATAGAGCAGACGCCCCATCTGGATGTACTCGGCGTCATCCGTAGCGTGATGGGCTGTCAAAGCTCTCAATACTTTCTCGCAAGTTGTCGACATGATGTCAGACTCAGCGGAATCCGTAGCACCAAGGCCGAAGACGGTGAATCGTTATTGAGAGACCGTGGGGTAGTGTAAGGTCCCAGTATGGAGCAGCAATCATATTTGCTCCCGTGAGCTATATCAGGTTTGTTGTGACGTCCGTTGGCTTGGGGAGAGGGTTCATGTCTTCGGTGCTTATGTTAGTAAGAAATTCGCGCTCCATTTCTAGGGGGACACACACATGTGAACTTGTCGGAGAGTTCAATGCTGTCGAGCTCGCCCAATATAGCGCCGTTCACTTGCGCGACACCTGCATCCTGCTGCAGATGAGCACCCAGTGCGCTCGCGAGAGCTTCAACTATAGAAAAGACTCGTTGGGTTTCTGGTACGATCAGCAGCTGAGACGGGCAAGAGTCTACGAACAAATATGGGGAGATAACAATTTACCACGATTAGCACTTCCTTTACTTCTAGTTTCGTCGTCTTTTGACCGCGTACAGCGAGTAGTGTCTCGCTCTGGAATTCCAGCAGTACGAAGCCAGCGGAGCTCAGGCTGGGAATGGCCTGTTCGGTTTTGCGGGTGATCACAATACCTTGCTCGGAGGCGGGTCGGGTAAGTTGCTCGGGCACTTGACTCCAGATGCTCTTCGAGGTTGAATGCTGTTGTTCATCCTGTCAACAATAAAGCAGTTCCATAGAGGGGGTTTGTGGACTTACTTGGGAATCACAACGACATCGAATGTGTCGGTGCTCTTCGCTTCCTCGATGGAAATCTGCCCGTCTTCATCTAGACCACCAGCCTGCCACGATCGGCACCGCGGGAACGCTGTGTCCTTCCCCAGTAGTGCTGGGCGCTTCTTAGCCATACAGCCGTACCCGCCGCCGAGCTCCAAGACGCGCATCGGTGGATTATGATCAGCAAGGTCTAGCACAGCGCTAAATATGGCAAGGTTTTGGTTGTCTCCAAGGCGCCAGCGTACTCCCGAATCTGGCTCTCCACGCCCGGATGAAGACGTACAATGTCAGGTTCCCAGAGATATAGATTGACAGCAGGCTGTGCTGGCGCTTTTCCGGTACACGACAAGCGCACATTGCTCAAATCGAAGCCTGGCGTATCATTTGGCTGTTGAAGCGTGCAATCTATCCTGTGGGTGGAAAAGCCGGTCTTCTCCATGCGCGTGTGCATCTTGCAATCCTCACTGCCCAGACTTGAAGCACCGTCTCGTGGTACTTGGATTCGACATTCGGAGATGAAGACAGGAATGAAAGCTCTAAGGGTACTAATGTCACCTGCTGCGCCACCCATTATGGAAGCTTGCAAGCAGCAGGCCTAGATCGTGGTGGGAGGCATGGCATAAAACGTCCCAGCAGATTTCGCCACTGGAGAGTCTAGCTGAGTTGTAGCAACCGCGTCCGTACGCGTCCGGTTGCTATCGGTATGCAGGCTGGTCAATAACTAAAAATGTGGCCCGAAGCAGAGCCCTTCCTCTCGCGACTTCTCGTACCACCGACCCACAGACCAGACGTCATAGCCTTCGGTGCCCGTAACAAGGACGTTCCTATTTCGAGTCCATCACCGACTCAACAACGCGAATGCTGTCTGTGCAGTGCAATGTTGACTCGCCGGACGTCCATGACGAGATGGAGAATTCGTACCAGTCAGCCGATACATTCGCAGCCGAAAACTTGCGCTGACACTTGACGGTGTGCAGCTCTGTGTTCTGGGCCTCGGCGTCGCCTTCCTCCTGTACGGTAAGTGCGCACCAATGTTGATATTCTGGTCCTCGAACGACATTCCTTCCCCTTTCGTTAACCTTTCCTTGAGGCCTCGGACTTGCAAGGTGGCCTCGATAGCCACCGCCACGTAACCTGTCCCCGGAAGACGACCTGCGACTCGAGCTTGTCGTCTCGCATCCACGGCATCTCTGATAGTCGCAATATGTTGCGCCAGCTTCAGTCGATGCCATTGCCAGCCACACTCTGCGTACCGAAGAGCTCATGGCGGAGATGTTTTCGGTTGCGTGTGTCAACGCTGGCGCGGTGTTCGTGCCACAGCAGCCCCTTCGAATAATCCCCAGGATCCGGAGGGAGGTCTGGGAGTGGAAGCGACGACTGGGATTCTGGGAGGTCGTTGATTGCCCGCCAATCTACAGCCTGACCATGTACGAAAAGTGCACCTGCCAGCTTTTTCAAGCAGAGGTCTGCATCTTCTTTCCAAACTAAGGTAGGCCTATAAGGAACAAAGCCCTTGCGGAGTTTGACGCTACTTCGGATTTGCTAGATAGGCCCCTTAAGCGCAGAATGTGGTCCTATCTCAATCAGATGGCATCTGTCGCTAGTTACTAAGCCTGCTAATCCAGAACTGAACTGGACGGGTTGTTCGAGGTTCTCTCGGAAGTAAACAGGCATATTCGTGCAGTCGTCAAGAATCGAAGGCCTCCAGGAGTATGGCGTACTGTGGAATACATCCTCGCTTTGAAGAGCTCGCTAACTGTGCGTCTGTTTTGAAGTATGGTGCAAGAAGCTGTTCATACAGGTCGCTGATCTCGACCATCATATGCGAATGGTAGGCACGGCCACCGGTCTCCAGCTTTCGGGCAAATTGGTTTCTTTCTACGATGCGGCCTGAACTGTTTCTACGTCTCTCTCGGAGCGACGTAGCGTAACATTTTCGGGCGCATTGACGCAGGCAACGCGCACTTCTTCCAGGCCTTGTCCTAAATCAAAGCGTTGACAGCCTTCGACACTCGTACATGCGGCCGTCATAGCACCTCGAGCCGGCACCTGGCCAACGGCGAAGCCTCGGAAGTACGCTGCTTGAATCGCTTGAGGGGCAGTAAGCAGACCCGCTCTGTAGGAGGCTGCAATTCCGCCAGAAGAATGGCCGATCATGGCTGACGGGCTTACCCACCAGCTGCGCAGCAGCTCTACGAGGGAAATCTGCACAGCCGTGCAGAGCAGTTGGCTGCGGGTAACGTCGTTCACTTTGCTCACGTCAGGTGGGTCGAGTATTGTCTGCTCCAAGGTCCAGTTGGCGGCATTATGAGAAGGCAATGACTGAAGGATCTGATCGAGCTCACGAATGCTAGCGAGGAAGCGTGTGTTCTGTTCCAGGGGCTCTTTAGCCACGCCTGCGTATTGTGCGCCCTGGCCGTTGAAGACAAACGCAAATGGCAGGGGCCGCGCACCCTATGCTGGTTTATCAGAGTCTTTGCCCGCTTCCAGCAGTGCGGGCTTCTGACTCGCAGTGGCCAGAAGGAATTCCCGTAGCCGCGGCTTGGGTTCTCGCTTGCCTACGGCGGAAGCTACACTCGAGAGTCCCTTTCCGTCCGATTGCTCAATGAGGTGTCTCCGGAATCTCAGGACGCTTACACTTTGGATTCGAATTCTTAACCCGGTACCTGGGTGGGATTACGCCATTCTCAAATGCGAGCGAAACTTTCATGATGGATGTAAGACTGCTAGTAGGTTCGTTATGGCCGAGATTCGTTTCGACCTTGGTGTCCAATTAGTGGCATAAATCAGGGACCTAGGGAAAGGGGTTACGAACCGACCCGATGCCAAAGGGCGCACCCTCGCTGGCGGTGAAGCAGCTCGCTAGGACATCCACTTCAGGGGGTCACCGACCGCGGTCCCAGTACCGTGGCACTCGACATTATCTGTATCGGCGATCTAAGGCAGTAGTTTGATATGCTCTTTTAATGACAGCCTCCTGCATCGTGGCACTTGGCAGTGTGATGCCAGAGGTCCTTCCGTTGCTGCATATCATTCAGTCAGCAAGACCTTCCTCTTCTCTACTTGCGTTTATTGGAAAACAATAGGGCTTTATCGAAGACATATGGGAAGGTAATGCGGTGACTGACGCCTTGATAGCTGTTCCGCGGATAACGGGATGGATTTTGTTTGCATGCTTCAGCGCTGATGAATAAGCGCTTGACGTAGATCCGTTAACACCCTCGGCCCGCCCATATCCGTCAGCTGACGTGTCGAAGGTGTGGTAGGTTAAAGTTGGCGAGAGCACTCCGCCTTTCATCGTCCCTAGGTGCTGTTCTGGCGACGTTATCAGATTCATGCCTGCGCAATGGCCCCATCGCAGTCGCCGGTCTTGATAGCTGTCACAGCCTGGTCAAAGCATAAATCTACGATGAACAGGCTGTATCCGGAGTCAAGCTGGTCCATACTGGTCAGCTCAGACTCTCCATAGATATGGTATATGAAAACATAGGTTGGCGAACCTGGGTCCTTGGAGGTTAAAGACATGGCTAATACGATTCGGCATGATAGCGGTACCTCCTCCAGCAGCTGCATACCGGTGAAGGTAATCAAGGTCTCGTGACTGCATGGCCTGGTAGTCGATAGTGAAGTTGCCTACGTAGACTGCGGTATTGCTGCCGGACATATCCTCCGTAGACACACCCGCATTTTCCAAGCACTCGAAAACAACCTCAAGAAGCTTTTGCTGCTGGGCGTCCATATACGTGGCCTCAAGGTTGTTAATCCCAAAAAAGCCGTTGTCAATGAGGCTGACACCATACTTGAGAAAGTAGCCACCGTTCAGGATGGGTTATTTCCATATTATATAGACCACTGATCCAGTGTAACTATGCAGAATAGTGCATGATTGCCAGACATATGAAAAGAGACCAACTCCCCGTGTCCATTGTTTCATCTCAGCAATAGCAGAAGGCCTTGCCCCCAGCTCTTTCAGCTGAAGTCGTCGCGTTATCGGACATAGAGTCATTGAACTAGTCGATGTCTGTCGACGTGCACAAGAAAATGCTATTAGATGCTGTGGCGAGCAAGATTAACCTTGCCGAAGCCTTAAGATCAGCCGCAAATGCTAATTAGATCTTCCTAGTTTTGCAGTAGGGATGGCACGGCCCACGGGTCCCGCCCATGGGGGAGTGGCGTGAGAAAGCCTGCCATCTGGCGAGGAATCAGCGACATAAATCCCAAGTAATGGAGATGTAGCAAGCGGCGACTTGGTGTGTGCTTATCTGGAAATCCATTAAGCTGGGTGTGGGCTTAGTGGAAACGGATGAGAATTTATGTCCGGGGTACTCCGCTAAGACGGTTCGAGAACCTGGCTGCTAAATGCAGTGTGTGACGCCAACAATATTTTAGGCATCCGGAAACTTGGAATCAATTCCACCGAATCGGATGAAAAGGTCCCCTTTATTTCAGAACTCCGCCTACTCTGTCATCCTTGAGTCGGATCACGCCCAAGGAACTTTAATGCCGAGGTCGATACAATCAACGTTTCTCGTCCCCGTCAGTAATTACGACCGCCGATGACGTATTTCTGGTCACAAGAAGTTGCTGACAAATTCACTGTCTTTGTTTGCAATTCTCGAACCCCTTTTCTTGTTTCATAACTATGTCTGGCATCAAACTTCATATGGAGCCATAGCTTTCCTGTCGTCTCTACAGCCCGATGGCCAGTACACTTACTCTGTCCGAGCCAATTGGTGGTCTCTTTTCCTTCTAGCTCAAATTTTCCCTATTGCTTGATTAGGTCGCGCAGGTCCAAGATGGCGGTCCCGCAGTTCGATATCACGCCGGAGAAGGAGGCGAGTACGTCGCAGTACTTCTACCGCCAGCTCTTCGTGAAACCACAGGGTTTGAAGAAGAGCGAATTCGATCTCCAGGGCCAAACCGCCATTATCACCGGTTCCAATACCGGGCTCGGACTGGAGACCTCACGTCAGCTCCTGGACCTGGGACTCAGTAAGCTCATTCTCGCCGTGCGCAGTGTATCAAAGGCGAGGCCGCGCGCAAGGACTTATATTCCGGCAGGCCCCCGGTTCCTGTCAGATCGAGGTCTGGAGCCTGGACCTGTCATCGTACGAATCGATCACTAAGTTCGCGGAGCGAGCCAGAACCCTGGATCGCCTGGACACTGCGGTTTTGAGCGCCGGTATTTTCAGGACGGAGGAGGAATTCCATCCAGCCACCGGCGTCGAGACTAATGTCCAGATCAACTACGTTTCCCAGGCCCTCCTGACGATTCTGCTACTACCTGTGCTCAAGAATTCGGCCACGCATCTGGGACGCCTTGTTCTGGTCTCGCCAGATATGTCAGGCTGGTGCAAGTTCGAGGAAAGGACGCCCAGGCCGATTTTAGCCGCCTACAAGCAGAAGTCCAAGAATTTTAACTTCGGCGAATGTCAGACCCAGCTGAAGACAATTAAACAGCTGGGCCTTGGCTTGGTTTGATCGGCTGCTGAAGGGAGCTTGCTTTATGCGTTCTGATACAGTTTTCTCTCAGCCGCAGCTGTTTTTATGTGTATTTAAGGAGGTATTATTACCTTCAGTTACTAGAGAGGACCTCTTAGAGGTCGACCTGATAATAGCTTCTTCTTCAGTCATATATGCTTCAGTGTGTGATGTCAGGGTCTCATAGGGAACGCTATGGAGTATCCAAGCTGCTTGGTCAGTTCTTCCTGACGGAGCTAGCCGAGCGCGTGCCTGCGTCCGTCGTCACCCTGGCCGCGGTGAATCCGGGCTTCTGCTACGGATCCGAACTCCAAGGGGACGGAAAGGGGACCTTCCTCGGCTTCCTCTTCAAATGCTTCACGCGCGTGATCGGTCGACCGTGTCATATCGGCGCCCGCCCTATCGTACATGCTGCGGTCAATTTTGGCGAAAAGGTCCACGGCCAATACGTAGAAGACGGCAAACTACGACCGTGGGTTTGCCCCCAGCGATTTGTAATGAGTTCGTTCGCTGACAGATTCTTAGCAAGGCTCCAATTATTTACAAGCCCGAAGGAGAGGAAATTTCTAAGCGGTTGTGGGATGAGACGATGGGCGAACTTTCATTTGCTAGTGTACAGGAAATTGTGGCGATATTTAAATAGTTATATGGATGTGAGACTTGATCGGGAAGGGGGGAGGACTTACCGGCGTTGTGGTTGGAATGCGTCTTATGTCTCTATATCAGTATCTGTCCTAATCGCTCATACCCATTTATTTTCAAGGTTTCCTTGCCCGGGCCCTGCTTACTTGGTGTCTACTTCCAGTGTCTATGGTGCTAAGTCATTACATCATGGTTCATTTAAAGTCCACTCATGTGTTTCTAATCCCCGGTGGAACGCCGAGCATCGTGGACATTCGTCTTGTCGAAGATAGGTTGAGTACCAATGGGGGTTCCATGTTAAGTGTCTATCTAGACTTGCAGGCTCAGAGGTCTGCACATCTACATATAGGCAAGTGCTGTATGGCATGTTTATCCACATTCAAAACTACACCTCAGGTTTGCCAAGGTCGCATCGTGATATATATGGTTTTCGTCAAGCCACCGAGCAGGAAGGGCTTGGTATTAATCATGGCTCGCAACTGACCCCATCGAGGATGATGGTGGAACATAAATTCAATTGCATACTCGTTATTTCAAGGGTTCGAAGTACAGCTACTATATACTAACCTACCACGCCCTAACGTGATCCTGTCGTAGAAAAGGGGCCCCTTTAAAGCTCTAGGGGTCAGGGACCATCCGGAATAACGTTGATACTTTACGGAAGCCCCTATATATCAGCGGATCACCCACATCAAGTGGGATCACCTTATCGGCTCGTCTAGTACCACCCGGTCACTTTTCTATGGAGATTTGCAATCTGGGCTCCAGCCCCACCCTGCCAGCTGCAAGTCCTGCGGGGCCGGGTCGGAAGGGACGATGTACGCACGGGACTTCACAGTAATGGCCCCATCATCTCCATAAGCCCCATTATACTAAGCCCTACAAATAGCAACCTTAAACGAACTTCGTGTATGGAGTATGCCACAGGCCCCTTGTGCCCTTTTGTTTGTGTCTCACAGAGCCAACGCAGGGAGAGGTCTAGATTGAGCATGGCGACCCTGGAGAGGTCGTTGTAGGAAATATGTCTGTTCCCATCGTAATTGCTCCCTTGCTGGTTAGATGTCGCCCACACAGTATTTAGTTGCTTTTAGTTACACTGGCTACCTTACCAGAAACGTCATCCTATGGCTTATCGGACATTCGTTCTACCAAAACCCGAAATGATAGCCCAAAGAGGACGTAGAAGCTCGCTGCCTCAGGCACATTAATATTAACCTGAGCTTGCTGAGGTATCATTTTGTCAATCCCCACGTGAATTTTGGCATATTGGGTTTTGATTCTTTTCTGCCGCCGGGTTTTTCGCATCCTTTAAGAGAATTTCTCCCCTCAACGCAAGCGACAAGAGAGCTCTAAATCTCCAAGTTCCCTTTCAAAGACCATTCCAGGGCAAGAGGCCAAGAGCAGACCCCTCAAACATGCCGGGCGATACCTTTCAAATTACAGCAAGTGGCAACTCGTTCGTAAATATTGGCCACAGCTATTCCTTGGGTAGGTAGTTTTAATTTCTAATTTTCACAGCGCCCGGGACGCTTAAACAACGTCACCTGTCTCGTCATCCCGGCTGTTATTCCACTGCTAACTTTCTAGGGGACAAAAAACGTGATAGATTGCTCAACGCTCTACTTCCAAACTGGCAGTCCAACAAGAATCTTGGGCTGGACTGGGATCACCACCAAGCGAGACAAAAACATGTCGGCAAGACCGGCGAGTGGTTACGTGACTCTGACGAGTTCAAGTCCTGGTTACTCGAACCAAACAGTTTCCTGTGGTTGCATGGAATTGCGGGTTGTGGGAAGACCGTCCTGAGGTATGAGCGATAAATGTTAAGTGAACAGAAAAAACCTCGAGGCTAACCTGACAAGCTCATCCATAATTGACTACTTGCGAGATTCCTTATCAGGAAGTAATTATACGGCGGGCTATTACTTCAATGCCAGGGAGGAGGAAAAGCGGAACGTATCTAGGTTACTCCGGTCCCTTTTGTTGCAGCTTTGTCCAGCCGAAGGAGAGCTGCCACCTAAAGTGGAGGAGCTGTATAACAAGTGTCTTTCACAGGAATTCTCGGATGACCAGTTTCTTGGGGCATTAGAAGGTCTGATTGAAAGAGAAGGACACACGTATATTGTCATCGATGCTCTGGATGAATGCGACACGTCTTTTCGAAGTGGAGTTGAATCAGAGATCGAAAAACTAGCTAAGTTTATTCTCTGGCTCACCAGCACCAAGTCACCGAATCTTCATCTCTTGGTCACCAGCCGAGATGGCGGGCTAGCAAGCACCGTGGACAAGGAGCTGAGCAAGATAGTTCAGAAAGGCGGGAAGAAGGGTCTCTTCCACCACAAAATCGACTTGCAGGCGGAAGAGATGAAAAGCAAGATTGACGATGACATCGGGAAATTTGTCGAGTTCGAGTTGAAGCGTTGGAATCACCGTAAAGGTCGGCTTTGGCTTCCTTTGAATAGAGCAAGACAGAGCCAGATTGCTGATTCCGTCAAAGCAAGGGCAGATGGGATGTAAGTTGAAACCATTCCCTTTTGAGCTCTCAGGTGTAATTCACTCAATTTCTCACGGCGCATTGTAGGTTTCGTTTGGCAGCCTGCCTTCTCGACTGGCTATGGAGAAAAGGTAGTTGGGATGAACTTGAGCCAGCATTAGACAAATTGCCACCAGAGCTGCCAGAAGTATACGACCGGATATTCGAGGACATAAAAAGCCAAGGACAAATGGAAACGGCGTCAATCCTCCTCCGATGGCTACTTTACTCCGAGCGTCCTCTGAGCCTTGAGGAGCTGACAGAAGTTACTATGGCGGATCCTCAAGGCACCTCCTTTAACGCCGAAAGGGGTGCAGGAGACAGAAGTTACGTATCTCTAACTCTCTCCAGTTTCGTTTCCATATCCAAGGATAACCTGGTGCAGTTTGCGCATCAAACCGTCAAGGACTATCTCCTCTTGGACGCGACGGAAGAAGGTTTCTTCACCCGAAAAGCGGATTCCCATGCATTCGTCGCGAGATGCTGTCTATCCTACATGCAATTCTGCGGTCAGTCTGATTTGAAATGCGGATCTGCACACAGTGCGAGGCGGCGTTGCCCAAAAGAATATACGCTGCTCGAATATGTCTTCAACCACTGGTATAGACATGCCTTGGGAGCATGGAGAGATACTGCAAAGGCAGGTATGCCAGATGAGCCTAATAGGCCTTCATCAGAGGCGGCAACGCCACAGGAAGGAACTACTCATTGGAGCACATTACCGGCAGACCGTTTTGTCAGGATTGAGGAGAATTCAGAGTCCGAAAATGTGCCGCAATCGCTTTTGGAATGGGCAGCTTCGGTAAAGCTGTGGCTTAACCAGATAAGCCGTACTGAGCGTGTGCCATACCGCGACACACTAAAATCTCTTGCATGTAAAGGGTATGAGAGGTCTGTGGAGTTCCTTTTAGCCACTACGGCTCCTACTAGTTGCCCCCGTGTCTTTACAGCAGCGCTAGCTGGGAGTTACAAGGAAATGATTCAGCTCATACTTGATGATGCAGCTGGAGGAGAGCAAAGTGATAGCCCTTGGTGGCCTGAAATGTGGGATCTGACGGCCGAGTTACTTACGTACAAATCGCACGAGGTGATTGTTCGATTACTGCTGGATCATGGGGCGGACGTCAATCTGGTGGATCTCAACGGATGGACGGCATTACATACAGCGGCTTTACAAGGCCACGAGACGATAATGAAGCTACTGTTGGAAAAGGGGGCCGATATTAACGTTAAAGATTGCAACGGACGAACAGCGCTACATATTGCATCATCCCAGGGCCACGATGTCGTAACACGGTGGTTGATAGAAAAAGGGGCTGACATTGGCGCGAGGGATAAGGTTGAATGGACAGCACTAGACCTCGCAGTACGGAAAGCAACAATGGACTTCCAACCGCAAGATATTCAAGTCGACCTTGGTTATAGCGGCAGAAGAATGGCGCCACGGGCAGTTCAGAGCAATCATGAGACAGTTGCGCGTACCATCCGCTTGCTATCGGAGAGGAGACCCGACCTTGAAGGAAATTGCGACACAGAAACACCAGGGCTGGCGTCCGAAATGCTAACTGGACTCGTGAGATCGTCTGGCATTCAAAACATGGTCATAGATGAAGGGACTGCCAGAGTCACGACGTCGGTGGCTGAGGCCATGACCTTTCACGGAGGACCCAGTAGTTTCATCGTGCCGTTTGTTGGACAGTTGGTGCTCTATGGAGGATCTGTCAAATTTGGGATGTCGCTGATTGAAGAGCTGCTGGTATACGGACAGCTCACCGTATCCGCGAGAGTAGGGCTAGCTCCGATATTGCGGCGGCAAAGATGCTCTATCAACTCCGCAACAACTTATTTGGAGGAAGCGACAATATATCGAGGGTCCGCTATCTTCTCGACAACAGCCCGGATCAAAAGTTTGACGGTATATGGAGGGTCCGCTACTTTCTCGACAACAGCCCAGATCGAAGATTTGAGGATATAAGGAGGGTCCGCTACTTTCTCGGCAAGAGCCCAGATCAAATATTTGACGATATATGGAGGGTCCTCTACCTTCTCGACAACAGCCCAGATCGAAGATTTGGTGATATATGGAGGGTCCACCCATATCTTGGGACAGTCGCAGATCACAAATGTGGTGGTGTACGGTGGGACCGCGAATTTTGCGACATTGAAGATTGACAGTTTGATTCTATATGGAGGATCTGCCAACTTTTTATCAACAGCGCAGATCAAAGAAGTATGCGTGTATGGAGGCGCTGTGAATTTCATATATGAAATCCATAGAGAGATAATGAACCTCCTCGGAGAGGCGGTGGACATTGAGGGGGGAAAGGATTGTGGAAGCAGTGTGATACGAATTCAAGACCTACGAATGTACGGCGGGTTCTTTGATTTCTCGGCGAATGGACAAATAGGAGCGATTTGGAGCTTTGGAAGGCTT
Source organism: Monosporascus ibericus (assembly GCA_004154915.1). Taxonomy (NCBI): domain Eukaryota; kingdom Fungi; phylum Ascomycota; class Sordariomycetes; order Xylariales; genus Monosporascus; species Monosporascus ibericus. Next base: position 25,717 of record QJNU01000060.1, read on the forward strand.
GCGAGCTTCAGCGTTGAGATGAAAGCGCTGCATTTTGCGGTGAGATGCGGGCATGATGCCATAGCGAGGCTACTGTTAGAGAAGGGGGCCGACCCAAATGCAAAATTTCGGCCTGGAAGCAGGGATTTGCAGATTGGAGACCGACGGTTGGAAGGTTCCGGATGGACGGCGCTACATGAGGCGGCATTTCGAGGGCGCGAGGCAATTGTTCAGTTGCTACTGGAGAAGAAGGCTGATGTTTATATCAAGGATAATAACGGACAAACGGCATTGCAGATCGCGGCCTCTCAAGGGCACACGGCGATTGTGCGACTTTTAGAAGAAAACGAGCTCGATGTTGATAAGGGGGATGGAATAAGGAGTGAGGGACAAACAATGCTACAGAAGGCTGCCGAGAGGGTATATAACACCTTATTTTACTTATCAAGATAAAATAGGTCAGGGGAACCCGGGTTAATGAGCAGGCCGCTTTTCTTTCTTGAATTAATTAATATTGAATTATAGTTTTTACTCGGCGCCCAGACATGCGCTGAGATATCATTGAAATTGGACCTCTAGCTCGGAAGTAATAGGTGCTCGCCTAGTTATTGCAATCGAAACACAACCCGTTGCAGCTTCACGGAGTTTATAACCTTTTCCGCTGGATTGAATAGATGTTAGAAGTCATGAACAACGACTACTTGGTCAAATATAAAAAGACAAGAAAAGGTACAATTAAGATCATGGTAACTAGAGAACTAGTCTAAAGCAGCCTCAGATGTAGATGTAGAGTAACTATATAAGCCTTAATTCAAGGAAGAGCTGTTTGATTAGCTAAAGCATGGAAAATTAGGGCCCTCTGGGGTCTCAAGGAGAGTGATCAGATATCTGGGCAAAGAAGTCGGCTCTGTTTTCCATTTTTTGTGTAAAAAAGGGAAGAAAAAACCATGGGATCTGCCGTGAGCTTTTACGCCAGAGCAGCATTAATAGAAGTGGCTTTCAATCATTCGAGGCTCCACTCTTGGCCTGTGCAGCTGCCTGCAGCTGCTGGAGTCGCATCTGAACAGGGCTTTTCCCACCGAAGTGATCTCCAATACTGATAAATGCTGTATCCGTTGCAGAAAGATTTTCATAGAGGTCATTGTGGCCCTGCTGCCTAGTCATGCTTTCACCTTTCCAGTCCTTGTCGTAATGATCACCAATATTCACAGTACCTTCTTTGGTAACATTCATTCCGATAAATCTGTTTCCGGTCAAACGTTCATTCTCGAGCATCTTCAAGGCTCTCTGAGAAAGTCGATCGCCAGCGGTGTTCCTAATCTCCGTAAGCTCCTCCTCACTCAGCTTCAGATCTTTGATATCTTGGCAGTATTTGTCAAGCTGTTGCTTCTGATTGACGGGAGCAAAATCGGTGTTGAGTCGATCCACCAATATGGTTACTTTGTTCAAGGCATCTTCGAGCCGGGCCTTGTCGACCAATGTCCAGACTGTGCGCTTCAGAGTCCCTGGGTGTTGCTCATCATGTTGTCGATGAACCATGCGATGGAGTTTATTCGCCGCCCTCTTCATCTTAGAGGGTTTGTCATTCGGGCTCACGGCACCGGTAGGGGGACAGGGAGTCTTTTCGACAGTCGAAATATCTGGAGAAGTTGACTCATCGCTCGTGTACGTTGCCAGCTCGTCGTTCGCAGCGTCTAGCTTCTCGCGGATAAGACCCAAAGTCGCCTCAACTAGTCTGGTGTTCTCCTCCGTTGGTCGAGCCACGAGGAACTTGTTACACGGGGCCCCTGAGTCATCGATAAGTCCCACAGCGATGGCCCAGGTCGTTGTGGAGTTCTCTAACAAGGCTGCTCGCAGTTGCAAGATTGCATAGTCGTCTCCGAAGTCTCGAGCTGTTAGGAAGTCTTTGTAGCATTGGAGCAGGCTTTGGAGGATGCCCACAATGCCTGTAATGCCGATAGCAGTTGCGGCCGTTTCAGCCATCGTATCTGGTGACCGAGCGATGATTATCAGTTAATAAGATTGCTTCGCTTCGCAAGGCTAGGTTGGGGGCTGATCTTGAAAGGTTAGGCCGTAATCCACATAACAGTGAAATCCCCGCAAGTTGAGGATTGGTCTTGGTATATGTACCGAGGTTAAGCCGAGTGGCTAAGGGCGTGTGTCAGATAAGGGATCAGCCCCAGTAAGCAAGGAAGTATGTTGAGCTCCGCACCCAGTGGGTTTGTTACTGGTTCGAGATATCCATATTGTTTATTGAGGTAACGGCTGAGTCTAGGATCAGGACGTCCTAACATCCCATACGACACTTGATAATGCGCTTTCACAGCGAGACTACATCTCTATGTAGTTTGACCCATCTGAATCTGACAAGCTGCTTCGACTGGCTTACAGCCATTGCTTGTTCCCCTTATGAGACACGTAGGTGCCACCGTCTCCATTCTCGACGCTGGCCTTTTCCCAAACAGAAATGACATCCTTGACAGCCAGCTCTGGGGTGGTTGGGCCTTTGAAGTCAGGCGCATACTGTTGGAACTTCTGCATCATCGCACCCAGCTTTTGCAGCTCCTCCTGAGTAGCTATGAGACATTGTTAGATCGCTAGTTTGATGCAAAGGGAGAAGAAGGTTCATACCATGGGTGTAATGACCGACGTCGACAGTTCCCGGGCTGATGCTGATAAAGAGGACGCCGTCCTTCTTATACTGGGCGTGAAACTTAGCCACCGCAATATTCATCGCCGCCTTGCTGATGGAATAGAGAGGAGACACCTCGAGCTCGAAATTATTAATTGGATCCAAGTCGGCCAGACCTGAGGAGATGGTAACGACCTTCTTGACTTGCCCCTTAAGGATAAGTGGCATATACAAGTTGAAAAGGTGGATGTTGGAAGTGACGTTGACCTTGATGCTCTTGTTCAGGTCCCCCTCAAGCTCCTGCGGCTTGTTGCCTCTGTTCGGTTCACGACGTAAGTTTTTATCCGCGTTTAAACCACACAAGACAAACTTACAGGACGCCGATGGGCTCAAATGCATCGAGCTGGGTCACATAGCCTGCGTTGGCGACTAGGTAGTCGAGACTGCCGCCCGTGATCTTGGCAGTTTCTACGACGGCTTGCTGCCAGGATACGTTAGCAGATGAGAACCCCCGGCTTGATGGCTACTCACCTGGAGAGCATCATAGTCAGTGACATCGGCATGTAAAATGTGTATGTTGGACCGCCTGCTCAGTTCCTCTGACACCTTCTTGTCAGTCGTGGGCTTGTCACGAACTATGCCGATGACGGTGTTGTTCAAGTCCGCAGAAATCTGGCGGAGAAACTCGAACTATTGCGGGTAATCAGTCTCTGGAGCAAAACTCATAGTTGTAAGACTTACACCGAGGCCCTTAGAAACACCGGTGATAACGTAGGAAGGCATTGTGGGTAGGTCGAGAAGCAGTCGGATGCAAAGCGGTTTTCCAGCGATGTATCAGAACGAACCTGTTTGATGCTGATGTTAACTCTTGTCAGTTGCTGGAAGCACCGTTGAAACGGGCTTTAAATACGCATATTCTTTATGCCTAAACATCTATGCGGCATACCGCATCGGTAATCACCTTTGATACATGTTATTTATTCTTAGACCGCTTTGGGCACATGTTGTATTAATAATAGTAATTATCTTCCGCTCCTAGGAAGGCTCAGATACATGCAGACTGTCACCCTGTTCGTATGTGTCATTATTGCGAGGCCTTTGACTGGCTGCGGAGAATGGCCGCATCCTGTTTGGGCTCTGAGTGCGAGTCGGCTAGATTCATTAAGCCGTTGACAGGTTTCTCGACAGTGGAATGGAAATAAGAATGCTTATCCCCGCTCTTGCTTGCATTTGGGCGTCCTTCCGCCCCTAGGGGGTAAGCCGTGAGTGTGCTAGACCTAGCGTTCTGTAAGAATCATTCATTTTCGAATTATTCGGAATGATTCATTGAATCATGCGGGACCGCTCATAAACTTTCTGGACTTTTCGGACGAACTTGCCTCCGAAGGCTTCCACGCCGGAAGGCGACGAGGTGTTAGTCGTTAACAATTTTCTAGCCGTAGGTCCTGGATTTTGCTGGCCATTGCACATTTAACTGCTACTGTAGATTTGAATTGGAGTGTCGCGCCCTACAAGTTGGCTTGGCAACACACCCCTTTTTTTGCGACACATTCATTAATGATGTAAGATAAGGGATAGCTGAGTGCTAGAGTGAGGTGGTCGCCAATCAGTCGCAGAGTGAATTCCAAGAAGTGAGTGTATTAGGTTACTTCCTGTCAGCTAGCTGGGGGGTGCGTAGCGCACCCTATATACTGGCATTTTGTCAAACAGCCTGAGACCACGCAAATTGTGTCAGATATAGGGGACATCAGTTGTGTTGTTCTATTAGGCTCGTTGCGTGTGCTGTCGCACGCGTGCAACTTTATGTAGCTTAGCTCCGGAACACATATGGGCCGATCAGTAGGTGACCTTTCCGTATATGGGGTGCGCTAAGCACCCCCCAGCTAGCTGACAAATTGAGTATCCTGGTTGCAGCTTCATTCGTATATTGATTCTGATGATGATAACAGCTAACTGTCTTTCGTCAGGGCAGAAGGGAATTAATCTCTCATATAAATTAGCTGCTACCCCTGTATCCTTTACCTATTAACGTAACATACGGACCGATTCCTTCCGACCTAGAGCTACTGTATCCGACATACCCCTTAGTAAGGCCATCGTAGACCTCGTTAGGGCTTATTACTTAAGGATTATCAATAAATTAAGTCCTTTTAAAACCGATCAAGATCGTTTCTTATTAGGAACTTTTACGTTACTTTATATTTTAACCGATACGTTATAATCCTTTTACGAAGTTTAACTTTTTTCTTAACGGATTTTAACCGTTACGTAATATTTTTTACCTTTAAAAACTTTATAAACCTTTTATACGCGTTATCCGTAATGTGACGGCTAAGGGGTTTAACCAACTATTAAACCTAGTCGTACGGTTTATGTTAGCAGTAGTGTCGTAGGAAACTAAGCAATGATACGTTTAATAATTACGTCTGGTAATAGCAGATTATCAAATGTAATCTGGGTAACCAAGTTATATTACAAGCTGGTAATCTATCTAAGCTATAATAATAACGAACGTATATATCCTTATCTTGGCTTAAGGTGCTTAAGCGGCTTAAACCCTTAAGGTTGTTAAGTCCCTTAAGTCCACATAGTAACTTAAGGAGCTTAAGAAGCTTAGCACGTTAAATCCTTTAAGCCCGTCACGGAACTCATTAGCTTAGGTCGGGACTGACCCTTGGACAGCCCGACCGTTTGTATTGCAGCCAAAACCGCTAGGTTATAACATGATTTCTCCTCTTTAGGATCTTTGCCCTTAAAGATTAATTTATTTATCCGTTAATCCTGGTAAGTAACCTTTCCCTTTTTATATTCATAATGTCGGGTCGAATTAAAAAACGTCATTTTCGTTAACGTACTAACGCTTTCGTTTTTTCAGAACGTATTATACGTCTCGGCTTTAATATGGTTCTTTACTTTCGTTACGAAAAGGAGGATATGGACTATAAGATCGCCCGTAATTCCGTAAAGTACGCGTAATACGTTCGTCATGGTAACCCTTATAATGTTTTTAGGCCTTCGGAAACGGAACATTAAAAACTTCTAAATAAAAAGGATCGTTTAAAACGTAAGGAAAAGCAGGCTCGAAAAACGCTACGGGCCGTTACCAACAAACTTAACCGTTTACAAAAACAAAAACGGCTTTTTCGTCAACGGGGTATCAAGATGCTTCGTTATGGTATTAAGGGTACGGAAACCATGAAGGAATTCGAACGGCTGGAAAAAAAGCGGGAACAATTGGAAACGGCGGTTGCTATAGCCACGTCAAACCAGGTCGCAAATCCGGTCGACTAATTTAAACCTATTAATTAGTCGATTATTAATTAGGGTGCATTTATCGTTACTAGTAAAACCTTTTTAACAGGCGCTGGGCATTCATAAGATTTTTAACGGGTTCCCAGGTATTTTCGGAATCTGGATAATTCTTCCACTTAATCAGGTATTCGGTAAGTCCATTTCTTTTTCGTATATCTAGGATTTTTTCTGCTTCGTATATTAATATATCTTTTTTTTACCTTTTCTTCGTATCTTATATTAACTTTAATAATATCTGCTACTAACTCGAATAAGGAAACATAAAAAACTGGATAAAATTTAACTTTAAGTAATAATTCTAATCACTAATTATTTTTTAAGATTTTCTTAATAATCTTATATAAGCCGATATATTTAAAATTAAGTTTCTTATTTAATCGCTTAATTTTAAATATTTTTGATAGCTAGGTAAACCATCTTCTTTTTTAAAAGGTTAATCGTTTTAACCTTTTTAATTATAATACTTTTTTATTTAATTACGTACAAATTCGAGTTCGACTTTTATTTCCGCGTATAATTACTAAAATTATTTTAATATAAAAATTACTTTAACGTTAATAAGTTTTTCGCGTATATTTTTATAGATTTTAAGTATAAAACCAAAGTTAACATTTACTAAAGTTATTTTAATGCTTTCGTAATAACTGGTATTATAAGCTAATTAGGCGATAAGTAACTTCTGAACTTAGTCGTTTTATTTATATTTAATATAATATCGTAAATACGTTTTTAATATTTAGTTAATTCTTTTTATTTATCCATTTATTTAAGGTTTAAATACGTTAAATAATTTATAATTTAAGCTTAATTACGTTATGAGCCCTTACCAAAATTTATAAATAAATATTGTTCCTTTATTTAAAATAATTTCCGTTAGTAATCCGTATATTTCTAAAATATATTTTAAAAAAATGCAAGTTAATTATTTTGGGTTTATGTTTTCGTTATATAATAAGAAATAAGAAAATATAGTAAATCGGTTAACGATTACGAAAATACTATCGTAATATATACCCATAGTTAGGTTTTTTAAAAGTAAAAGCTTAATAATAAAATCAAAGGTAATTAAATCCCATAGTTATTTTACGACTAATAGTAGTTATAATTCTCCATGAGGTTTGTGTCGTCGAATCTTTGCCTTGTTATAGGTATAGCATTATTATCGTATTTTCTTTATAATTAATTTTATTTTAGGAAAGTAATAAATACGCTATAATCGTTTTAAAATCTTATAAATCCCTAGGTATCCATATAACTGGTATTCGTATATATTTCGTATTAATGTTTCCTGGTATTTTTCTGGAACTTATATCTTTTCCATTCTTTGGGCTTTAAGTAAGTTATCATTATATTCCTGGATTTTCTGGTATAAATTAAAGGGTATTACTTTAATTGTTATTATTTGTCGTAATTATAGGTATCCTTCTGGTATGGTGTCGAAAATCTGGTAATTAACCTTAATTATTTTCTTTTCAAGGTTTGGTTTTCGGTTAAATACGTCTGCTTTACCGTTTTCTAATCCCTTTTAGTAAATAATAATAAAATCGTATTTTGCTAATTTTTCGGCATAACGTAATTATCGTCCTATAAATTCTTTAATGGTAATAAAGCAGGTAAGATTCTTATAGTCGGTATATACCTTAACCTGGTAAAAGTTTCCCTTAAGGTAATGCTTAAATTCTCGAAAAGTCTTAATAATAACCATAAATTCTTTATCGGAAATGGCATAATTTAATTTACTTTTTTTAACTTATAAAAATAAAAGGCGATAAGGTATAAATAGCCTTAATTATCGCGATATCCTGCTATTACGTTTAAAGCGTAATCCAAAACGTCGGTTTTAAGCTTAATTAAACGGCTTAAATCGTACATAATTAATATTAACTTACTAATAATTACATCTTTAATCTTTTAAAAAACTATTTTTATTTTTATTATTCAAAAACACTTATTTTATTTTTTATTAAGTTAAATAACGGTATAACTATTTTGCTAAAGTTTCGAATAAACTTCCTATAATAATTAACGAATCCGAAAAAAACTTATACTTCCTTAATTATAATAAACGTTTCCCATTTTTATATTACAGCAATCTTCTTAGAGTTTATTTTAATACATCCGAAAGTAATAATATATTTTAAAAATTCCACTTTTTACGTATAAAACTAGCTTTTTTATTGTTAATTAAAAGGTTAACGTCTTATAAAGCTTAAAGAACTATATAAACGTATCCTATATATTTCTCTTAATTTTTCAAATTAATGAGAATGTCGTCGAGGTAATAAAAAACAAAAATATCCAAATATTCCCTAAGTATATAATTAACCATTCGTTAAAAGGTTGCTGGTACGTTCGTAAATCCGAAAAATATAACTAAATACTTAAAAAATCCGTACTTCGTCTTAAAGGCTATCTTTTATTTATGTCCTGGCTTAATACGGATTTAATTATATTCTTCTTTAAAATTTAGGCTCGTAAATTAATTTGCTCCGTAAAAGCAATCTTTTATTTTATTAATTAAGGGTAACGGTATTCTATCTTTAACCGTAATATCGTTTAATTACTTATAATCGATAATTAGGCATAATTTCCCGTTTTTTCTTACTACGAAACATATGGGATATCCGGCTAATAAATTAAAACGTCGTATATAACCTTTCCAAAATTTACTTTTAAAGTATTTACGTAATACCTATAACTTTATTTTATTAAAGTTATAAATCGGATAAAATCTGGTCGATATTCTTCCCTCAAGGATTATTTCGTAATTTTATTCGTTATATTCTGGTAATTTTATCTCGAGTTCCTTTCGAAACAGTCGTTTATATCTGTGGTATTATGGAAATATATTAATTATAATCTTTAACTTTAAGGGCTAATGTTATAGGTAATTATTTATTTTTTATAATTTCGTTTTAACAGTAAAGATAATACGTCATATTCTTTTATAATGCCTTTATTCGTTTTTATATCTTGTTCCTGTAGGTAGTAAGGTTTTTATCGAATTTTTATGCCTGCATTCGTCGCCATTTTCGATTAAATGTTAAAATCTTTTCGTATTTTCTTTATCGAATAAATATAAAACGAAATTTACTTGCTTAATTATCCAGTCGATTAAGGGGTTATATTAATATAACTATAGTTTTTCGAAATTCATATCGTAATTCCTTATTAAAATAATATCGAAATCTGTTATTTCATTTCGTCCGTTAACGAAAATCTCGAGGTAATTAATCTTGCGGCTAATCTTTCCGTTATCGTAAGTAAATGCCTAACCTTTTACGTTTTCAGTAATATAAAGTTCCATCTTTTTTTTATAATAATCGAAATCGGTTAATTATATTTGGCATAATATAGTTATCTTTTATTATTCCGCAATCCATAAATGCGGTAAATTAATATATTTTAATTCGTACTTACAGGGTAATAAGGTTGTTTTTAACTTTTATTATCGCGTTTAAAGCCCTTTTAAAAAGTTCTTACTAGCCTTTTTAAGTTTTACTATCTTACGGCTTTTCTATAAGTAGCGTTCGTCTTTTAATTCGTTTTTCAGCACATTAATACGTTTTTAATTTTATACGTTAAAGGCTTTTAATTACTTTAATTATCCTTTTGATATACGTAAAGTAGTTTTAAGTAAAAAAACTTACGTTCAAAAGTTTTTTTTGGTAATATATTTTGGTTCGGGAATTTCTTATTTTTCCTGTCGTGCTTAAAATTAAACGTCGTATTGCCTTATATCTTCGGGGGGGGGGTTTTTTTTTTAAATCTCCTATTATTCTTTTAAATCGTTTATAAAAGTTAAACGGAAGTTCAAGTTATTAATTATTTTTAATAATGCCTTTATAACTATTTAATAAATCCATTCTTTTTTTGTTTTATAATCTCATTATCCGTAATGGTATATAAAATTTTCGTTAGGGCAGCTTTTCCCTTTAGGTTAACTTGTCGCTGCCGTAATAATATTAACGGTGTTTTCCGAAGCGAATGTCTTTAAATATCTGTACTATCGTTAATCCCTAAAATCTTTTCCGGTTTAATTATAAAAGTCGAATCCCTGGTTATACATCCGTATAAGTCGTTATTCGATATACCGTTTTCCTTCCGTATATCTGGGGTAATAGGTACGCTTGTACTGGATAGCATAAAGTTTCTCGTATCGGTCTGATTGTCCTGGTAATAGGTTCTCGTCTTAACCTTGGTATTTCTTGATCCATACGTTTAGTTCCAACTGCTCGTACCGCTGTCGCTGTTTCTTTTGGGAACGGGAAAATAGCTTGTCCTTTAAAAGTTCCTTCTATCCGTCGTATTCCTTTAGCTATTGGGTTACTGTAGGTCCTGTAATAGGGGCTCGCTATTCCTAAGTGGCTGCCTGGGACAGTTCTTTTGCCTCTTATAATCCCTGTTGTACTTCCTTGGGGGGATTGTGGTCATCCCTGATCCTGATCATGTTGATTAATCTGTTGTCCTGTCCTTGGTTGTTTTAAGGGGGGCCCTGAGGAACCGGCGTCCAGGTATTCTGTCGTGGCTTCTTGGGTACCTTGGCTTGTTGTTCTGTCGATCCTTGGAGTGTCAAGTCCTCCAGGCGTACTGCTGATCATCGATCTTAACTGCCATGGCGATATAGTCCACCAGCTTTTCGGGGCGTTCATCCTTAAACAATTCTTTCTGTACAAATCGGGTCTAGTTAATCTCCGGACGCCCACACCGCTAAAATCCCTATCAAAATATCAGAAATCCCACTACTACCATACACTTTCTAAAGCCATTACGGTCTCAAAATAGGATATTTTGCATTCCAACGGCTATTCCCCTCAAATGGGAACCTACGAATTAACGGAAACTAAACGGGCAGCTATTTGGGCCTTGCATAAAGCCGGAAAAACGCTATCACAAATCGGGCGCCTGAAAAACGTTCCAAAATCGACGGTTCATGACACTGTCCGCCGTTGCAAAGAACTAGAAGCCGCCGGTCGTCCTGTTACCTTCAAATCACGACCAAAACCTGGAGCGCCGGTCAAAGTAACGGCACGAGTTTCTCGACGGCTGATTCGGACAGCCGTTAAAAAACGACGCGCTCCTTTCGAAGCCTTAAAAACGCCAAACAAATCCGGAGTTAAGCTTTGCCGAACAACGGTTCGTACGACCCTTAAACGTAATGGGAAGGCCCGCCGTAAAGTACGCCGCAAACCATGGGTCTTTCTTAAGAATAAAAAAAAGCGGCGGACGTTTTATAAAACTTATAAAGACGCATGCTGGTTACTTTGGTGCTGATCCGACGAAGTTACCTTCGAGGTCGGATACGATAGCCGTACGGTTTATATTACACGCGGCGTTGGTAAAAAATATAACGAGGACTGCCTTAAGCCATCGTTTAAAAGTGAACGGATCAAAGTAAGAGCTTGGGGATGCTTTATAGGCCCCGAACGAAGCCCCTTTATTACCTTCGATTCGGGTTTCCGTATGGATAAGCATACGTACCTTAATAAAATGTTAATACCCTATTTTATCCCCTTTTGGTAACGGATAACTACCAAATACGGCCCTGAAGTCGTGTTACAAAAAGATGGCGCCGGTTATCACCACGGGAAAATGTTTACTTTGTTAAAGAAAGCTTAAGGAATCATTTATGCCGTATGGCCGCCATAAAACCCGGATTTATCTTTAATAAAGAATATCTAGCGTATAATTAAGTTACGATTAAATAAGCGAAAGCACAAGTTGCGTTCTGCTTAGGAAATAAGATATGCCATTAAAGCCGAATGGCGGGAAATCGAGCCATATATTTTCCATAAATTGGCTATAATTATGCCCAAACGGCTACGTTTACTTAAAAAAAACAATTACGGCCCTATTAAGTATTAATTCCTGTATCTAGTACAAAAAACCGATTTTTAATAACTGTTGCAGTTGTTACGTTATTGATTTTTAAATGTTAAAGGTGATTTTAAAGGGGGCGTCCGGGGATTAATTAGACCCGATTTGTACCTCTTCTTTCAGGCCATTAAAGAACGTAGCTATTAATACTTTTTATCTCCAATTGATCTTCGAAGCTAATTAAATAAAAAGTTGCCGTATCCGGAGGTTAATTCTTTTTACTTTAAATCCTTAAATTTTTTTTAACCTTAATCTTTTCGTTTATTATTTCGAATACCTTTTTTAATTTTTTTTAAATCTTTTATAATCGTTATAGGTATTCGTAATTTTTGCGGATCTTTATTAAGGAGATTTGGTAACTTATTCGCGAAAGGTAAGCTTAAACCAGGTAACCGCGTTTTCAGTTAACTATTTTATAGCGAACTGGATTTAAAAGGTAAATATTACGAATTTAATAAGGAAATATTTAAAATAAGTACGGCATTCCGTAAGAAACTATTATAACTTGGTAATAATTCCGTCAAAAAAGGTAGGCTTGGTAAGCTTTAAAACTTCTTCGGCTTCCTTGCCGTAAGTCGTCTAAATAGGTTATACTGGTTGGGTTAGCTGGTCCGGTTAATCGAGCTGCTCCATGTTTGTTTATCTTGCTAATTCGATTTTTTAAGCCTTTAGTTACTTACGAATCTTTTCGAATATGTTAGTAAGCTCGATTTTGTTATTAGTAAGCTACGTAACCGCGTTAGTTAGCCAGTTAAGTCGTCGTAAAGCTTTTTTTTAGGAAAGATTAAGTCGAATCTTTTTATTATTGGAATCTATAAGGTTATCGTCGGATACTTAAAAGGTTTTTTTAAAGGCTGGCTGCTTGCTAAACAACATAATATTAAAGGTATTATTTAAAATTTGATAACATTACTAAACAAAAGCTTATAACGTATAACGGCTAAAACGTTTAACTAATTATTAAACTTAATCGTACGGTTTATATTAATAATAATATCGTAAGAAATTAGGTAATAATATATTTAATAGTTACGTTTAGTAATAGCAGATTATTAAAGGTAATTTAAGTAATTAAGTTACATTATAAACTGGTAATTTATTTAAGCTATAGTAATAACGAACGTATATATCCTTATCTTGGCTTAAGGTGCTTAAGCGGCTTAAACCCTTAAGGTCGTTAAGTCCCTTAAGTCCGCATGGCGACTTAAGGAGCTTAAGGAGCTTGGCGGGTTGAGTCCTTTGAGCCCGTCACGTGACCCATTAGCTTGGGTCGAGACTGACCCTTGGACAGCCCGACCGTTTGTGTTGCAGCCAAGACCGCTAGGTCATAACACGTAAATAATTTCATAAATCTGTAAATTATTATATTATTCGTTTTTTATTAATTAACTTATATATCTTTTTATAAATACTTTTACTTTAATTAATAATTATATACTCTAATGTATTTTAATTTTATTATAAACTTTAAGGCGTTTTTAATAAGTAACTTTAAAATTTATTTATTATTATAAATTACCGTAAAAGAAAATCGAACTTAAACGTTAATACCTTTAAAAATTTGTTTAAAAATAAACTTTTTTTAACTGTTTAATTTAAAGTTAATAACTTCACTTTAATCGGATTTATCGGAACGGTATCTAATTTATTTACTTTTTACGTTGTTATTTTTTCGAAAAACAAAATTATAAGCTTTTAAAAGCTTTTTGTTATGACCTAGCGGTCTTGGCTACAACACAAACGATCGGATCTCCCAAAGGGTTGGTTCCGACCAAAGTCAAGAAATCACGTAACAGGCTCAAAGGACCCAAAGCGCCAAGTACCTTAAGCTCTTTAAGCCGTTATGCGAGCTTAAAGAGCTTAACGTACTTAAAGGTTTAAGCCGCTTAAATATTTTAAGCTAGGATAAGGATATATACGTTTATTATTATTATAGTCTAAATAAACTATTAGCTTATAATATAACTTAATTATTTAAATTACTTTTAATAATTTACTGTTATTAAACGTAATTATTAAATATTATATTACTTAATTTCCTACAATATTATTATTAACATAAACCGTACAATTAGGTTTAATAATTAATTAAACCTTTTAGCCGTTATACGTTATAAGTTTTTGGGTAATAATATTATTAAACTTTAAGTAATATCTTTAACATTATATCGTTTAATAAGCAGCCCGTTTTTAAGGAAACTTTTTAAATCCCGGAAAATAATATTATGGATTTTAATAATAAAGAAGTTCGACATAGTTTTTCCTAGGAAAAGGCCTTACGTTAACTTAACTGGTTAATTAATGTAATTACGTAATTTATTAACGATAAAATTAAGTTTATTAATATTTTTAAGAAAACCCGTAATTAATTAAAAATTTAAAAAGTTAACTTAGAAAAATAAGTAAATATAAAATAATTTAATTAACCGAATTAGTTAGCTTAATTAACATAACTTATTGAGATAGCTTACGGTAAGAAGGCCGGAAAAGTTTTAAAACCTATTAAGTTTACCCCTTTCGACGGAATTACCATTAAGTTATAACAGTTTTTTACGAAATGTCGTATTTACTTTAAGTATTTCCTAATTAAACTTACAACCTTTATTTTTCGAGTCCAGTTTGTTATAAAATAATTAATCGGAAACGCGGTTACCTGGTTAGAGCTTACTTTTCGTAAGTAAGTTATTAAATTTTCTTAATAAAGGTCCGTAAAAACCATAAGTATTTATAATAATTACGAAAGATTTAAGACAAAATTAAAAAAAGTATTAGGAATAATAAACGAAATATTTAAGATTAAAAATAAAATTAAGGATTTAAAATAAAAAAGATTAACTTCCTGATACGGTAACTTTTTCGTTTAATTAACCGCGAAAATTAATTAAGGACAAAAAGCATTAATAATTACGTTCTTCGACGGTTTAAAAAACAGTATAAAAAGAATTATTTAAAGATGAACGCCCCGAAAGGTTAGTGGATTATATCGTGATAGTAGTTAAAATCGACGACCAGCAATACGCCTAAAGGGTTTGGTATTTTAAAAAGCGGCAAAATAATAAATTAAGGTACCCTTTTAATATTAATACGTTATAAGGAATTAACATATCTTATAAAACGGTATTAGGACTTACAAAACTAGGCGTAATTTAATAAAGTAACTTCCGTACTATTAACTGCTTTAATTGTAATAAAATAAGATATAAGGCGTTTTAATATAAAGTACTTAAAAAGTTATAATAAAATACCTAAATACCGGTTCCTTAGGAACCTTTTCGAAATAATTAATGCGATAATAACTAATTAATTAATATGATTAGAATTAAAAACGACCATAACCCCCTTAAGAAAATATAATAAGGGTTCCAAGAAACCAAGAAACTATCCTAAATAATTACTTAGGAATAGCGAGCTCTTACCTCAGGACCTACAGTAGCCTAATGGCTAAAGGAATACCACGGAGGGAAGGAGCTTATAAAGAATAAGTATAACGGCTAAGGGGTTTAACCAACTATTAAACCTAGTCGTACGGTTTATGTTGGCTGTAGTGTCGTAGGAAACTAAGCAATAATACGTTCAATAATCACGTCTAGTAATAGCAGATTATTAAAGGTAATCTGGGTAACCAAGTTATATTATAAGCTAATAATTTATCTAAGTTATGGTAATAACGAACGTATATATCCTTATCTTGGATTCCTTTAAATCCGTTTATCCACTTAGATCCGTATCGTATAAATAAATTAGATTCTCATAAATCCGGAAATCCATTCGGATCCGTATTATTTTAAGTATATGGATCCCTTTAAATCCGTTTATCTATCCGGATCCATATTACGTAACCTAATCGGTATTCTTTCAAATCTTGTCCCGACTGTACGCCCAAGTCAATAAGGTATTAGTTTATAACACGATTTTTCCTTTCCATAATCTTTGCCCTTAAAGATTTTTCAAATTTGGTAAGTTTTCTTCTTTTTTTACCATACCCATCATGCCTAGGGGAATTACTAAAAAAGTTACTAAACCGCGATAGCGTTTTGATCAGAAAAAGAAGCGTAAAAAGTTATCTTTTAATATTAAAAATTCCGGTTTCGAAGTTATGCCTTATTCCGCGTATTTCGTACGGAAGGAAAAATGTATCATAACGGAAAATATAACTCGTTACCAAAATTGCGTTCGTTATAAACGGGATTATGATGGTTCGGGCATTCCCATTAATTTTTTACATAACATTTTGCAAGAAAAGGAGCGGTTAAGGCATAAAAAGGCTTTTGCTGAAAAGCGCCTTCTTCAGTCGTAACGGGATATAAATAAGGCTATTTCCCGTTTTTAACGATTACGTTAATAATAAAAGTTCTTTGCACCAAAAATGTCGAAATGATTAATCGTGGCCTGCAATCGTTAGATAAATTGGAAAAGCAGGAAAAGGCTGAAATAAAGGCCGTTACGTAGGCTGTTCAGGCTGCGGAGGTAACCGATTTATCTGGTCCTAAGGCCGCTGATTAATCCTTTCCGGCGGACCCTGGTTGGGAAGCTATTTTGAATGCTGCCGGTTTCATTGGTAAAAGCTTTTAAACAGGCGCTGGGCGTTTATGAGATTTCTGGCGGGTTCCCATGTGTTTTCGGAATCTGGGTAATTTTTCCATTTGATCAAGTATTTGGTAAGTCCGTTTTTCTTACATATATTTAAAATCCTTTCCGCTTTATATATTGATATGTCCTTTTTTGCCTTTTCCTCGTATCCTGTATTAACTTTGATGGTATTTACCGCTAACTTAAGTAAAGAAACATAAAAAACTGGATGGAGTTTAACTTTAGGTAATAATTTTAATTAATAGTTATTTTTTAAGATTTTCTTGATGATTTTGTATGGTCCGATATATTTGAAGTTATATCTTTATTTGGTCGCCTGGTTTATATGTTTTTGGTAGCTAGATAAACCATCTCCTTTTCGAGGAAAGTTAATTTTTTTAACCTTTTTTGGTTATAATACTTTTTTATTTAGTTACGTACGAATTTAAGTTCTGTTTTTATTTCCGCGTAAAGTTGCTTAAGTTGTTTTAATATAAGGATTGCTTTAACGTTAATAGGGCCTTTACGTATATCTTTGTAAACTTCTGGTATAAAACCAAAGTTAACGTTTACTGAAATTGTCTTAATATTCTCGTAGTAATTAGTATTATAGGCTAGTTAGGCGATAGGTAGCTTCTGGGCCTAATCGTTTTGTCCGTAATTAATATAACATCGTAAGTAAGTTTCCAATATTTGGTTAATTCTTTTTGTTTGTCCGTCTATTTAATGTTTGAATACGTTAGATAATTTGTGATTTAGGCTTAATTATGCTATAAGTCCTTGCTAGAATTTCGAAGTAAATATCTTCCTTTATTTAAAATACTTTCTGTTAATAATCCGTATATTCCTAAGATATATCTTAAAAAGATATAGGCTAATTATTTTACGTTTATATCCTTATTATATGGTAGGAAATAAGAGGATTTTGTAAATCGGTTAACGATTATAAAGATACTATCGTAATATATATCCGTAGTTGGGTTTTTTAAAAACGGAAGCTTAATAATGAAGGTAAAAGTTATTAAATTCTATGGTCGTTTTATAACTAATAACGGTTATAGTTCTCCGTATGGCTTATGTCGTTGAGCCTTTACTTTATTACAGGTATGGCATTATTGTCGTATTTTTTTCATTATTAATTTCATTTTAGGAAAGTAATAAATACGTTATAATCGTTTTAAGGTTTTGTGGATCCCTGGGTATTCGTATAACTGATGTTCGTATATATTTTATATTAATGTTTCTTGGTATTTTTTTAGGATTTATATTCTTTTTATTTTCTGGTCCTTAGGTAAATTATCGTCATATTCCTTGATTTTCTGATATAGATTAAAGGATGTTGCTTTAATTATTGCTATTTGTCATGGTTGCAGGTATTCTTTTAGTATGGTATCGAAAATTTAGTAATTAACCTTGATTACTTTTTCTTCGAGATTTGGTCTTCGGCTAAGTACGTTTGCTTTGTTATTTTTTGATTCTTTCTGGTAAATAATAACAAAGTCGTATTCTGTTAATTCCTTAACGTAACGTAATTATCGTCTTATAAATTCTTTGGTAATGGTAAAACAGATAAGGTTCTTATAGTCGGTATATACCTTACCTAATACAGGTTTTCCTTAAAGTAATATTTAAATTTTCGGAAAGCTTTAATAATAACCATAAATTCTTTATCGGAAATAGCGTAATTTAACTTTATTTGTTTTAATTTATAAAAATAAAAGGCGATAAAATGTAAGTAGCCTTAATCGTCGCGGTATCCTGCTACTGCATTCAAAGCGTAATCCGAAACGTTGGTTTCAAGCTTAATTAGGCGGCTTGGATTATACATAATCAAGACTGGTTCGCTGGTGATTGTACTTTTGATTTTTTAAAAAGTTATTTCTGTTTTTATTAACCAAAAAAACTTGTTTCCTTTTTTCGTTAGGTTGGATAATGGTATAATTATTTTGCTAAAATTTCGAATAAATTTCCTATAATAATTAACGAATCCGAAAAAGGTTTATACTTCCTTAATTATAATGGGTATTTCCTATTTTTATATTGCAGCGATTTTCTTAAAGTTCATTTTAATGTATCCTAGAGTAATACTATATCCTAAAAGTTCCATTTTTTATGTATAGAACTAGTTTCTCTTATTGTTAACTAGGAAGTTAACGTTTTATAAGGCTTGAAAAACTGTATAAACGTATTTTATATATTCCTCTTAGTTTTTCGAGTAAATAAGAACGTCGTCGAGGTAATAGATAACGAAGATGTTTAAGTATTCCCTAAATATATAATTCACTATTCGCTAAAAGATTATTAATATATTCGTAAATCTGAAAGGTATAATAAGGTACTTAAAAAGTCCGTACTTCGTTTTAAAAGCTATTTTCCATTTATGTTCTGGCTTGATGCAAATCTGATTATATCCTTTTTTAATATTTAGGTTCGTAAACTAATTAACTCTATAAAGGCGATTTTTTATTTCATTAATTAAGGGTAATAATATTTTATTCTTAACCGTAATATTATTTAGTTATCTGTAATCGATAATTAAACGTAATTTTCCGTTTTTCCTTAATTCGAAAAACATAAGGTATCCGGTTAATAAACTGGAACGTTATATATAACTTTTTTAAAGCTTATTTTCAAGGTATTTACGTAATACCTATAGCTTTATTTCGTTAAGATTGTAAATCGGATAAAATATGGTCGATATCCCTTTCTTAAGGACTATCTTATAATCCTATTCGTTATGCTTTAATAGTTTTATGTCGAATTTCTTTCGAAATAATCGTTCATATTTATGGTATTATAAAGGTACGTTAGTTATAGTTTCTGGTTTTAAGGGTTAATATTATAAATAATCGTCTATTTTTCGTAACTTTGTTTTAATAATGGCAATAATACGTTATATTTTTTATAATACCCTTATTTCTTTTTTATATTTTATTTTTATGGATGGTAAGGTTTTTATTGTATTCTTATCGTTATACTCGTCGCCATCTTTAATCGAATGTTAAGATCTTTTTATATTTTACTTTTCTTTATCGAATGGATATAAAATAAATTTTACCGGGCCAGTTATTTAATTAATTAAAAAGTTATATTAATATAACTATAATTTTCCGAAAATTATATCGTAATTCCCTATCGGAACGATATTAAAATCTGTTATCTAGTTTCGTCCGTTAACGAAGATCTTGAAGTAATTAATTTTGCGGTTAATCTTTTTATTATCGTAAGTAAATGCCTAACTTTTTGCGTTTTCGGCAATATAAGGTTCCATCCTTTCCTTTTATGGTAATCGAAATTAATTAACTATATCCGGCGTAATATAATTACCTTTCATTATTTCGTAATTTATAAATGCAGTAAATTAGTATATCTTAATCCTTATTTATAAGGTAATAAGGTCGTTTTTAGCTTTTATTATTACGTTTAAAGCCCTTTTAAAAAGCTTTTATTAGTTTTTCCGGATCTTTCCATCTTACGGCTTTTTTATAAATAGCGTTCGTCTTTTAACTTATCCTTTAACGCCTTAATACGCTTTTAATTTTATACGTTAAAAGCGTTTAATTACTTTAACTATCCTTTTTATTTACGTAAGGTAACTTTAAGTAAAAGAACTTACGTTTAAAGGTTTTTTTTGGTAATATACTTTAATTCGGAAGTTTTTTATCCCTTTTATCGTACTTAAAATTAAGCGTCGTATTATTTTATATTTTCGTTCCTTTTTTTTATTTCGTATTTAATTTCCTATCGTTCTTTTAAGTCGTCCGTAAAGGTTAAACGGAAGTTCAAATTATTAATCAGTTTTAATAATACCCTTATAACTGTTTAATAAATCCATTCTTTTTCTGTTTTATAATCATACTATCCGTAATGACACATAAGGTCCTTATTAAGGCAGTTCTTTACTTTAGGCCAACTTGTTATTACCGTAATAATGTTAACGGTATCTTTTAAGGCAAAGATTTTTAGGTATTTATACCACCGTTAATCCTCAAGGTTTTTTCCGATCTGGTTATAAAAGTCGAATCCTTAGTTATATATTCGCGTAAGTCTTTTTTCGATATACCGTTTTTTCCCCATATATCTCAGGCAATAAGTGCGTTTGTACTAAATAACATAAAGTTTCCCGTATCGGTCTGGTTATCCTGGTAATAGGTTCTTATCCTAACCTTAATACTCCTTAATCCATGCATTTAATTCCAACTATTCGTACCGCTATCGCCGTTTCTTCTAGAAACGGGAAAATAACTTATCCTTTAAAAGCTCCTTTTATTTATCGTATTCCTTTAGCCATTAAGCTATTATAAGTCCTGTAATAAGGGCTCGCTATTCCTAAATAACTACTTAAAATAGCTTTTTTACTTCCTATAATCCTTATTGTATTTCCTTAAAAGGACTATAGATATGCCTAATTCTGATTATATTAATTAATCTATTATCGTTTTTTTAATTATTTCGAAAAGGTCCTTAAGGAATTAATATCCAGATATTCTATCGTAACTTTTTAGGTGCCTTATATTAATAGGCTTTATGTCCCATCTTGTTATAGTTAAAGCATTTAATAATACGCGGGTCGCGCTGCTATATTACGCCTAATTCCATAAATCCTGGTACCGTTCCATAAGATATATTAGTTCCTCGTAAAATACTGGTATTAGGGGGATACCTTAGCTTGTTATTCTATCGGTCCTTAAAATATCGAATTCTTCAGGCGTACTGCTGATCGTTAATCTTAACTACTATAACGATATAATCCACTAACCTTTCGGGGCGTTTATCCTTAAACAACTTTTTCTATACCTCCTTTTTTAAGCCGTCAAAGAATATAACTATTAATACCTTTTCTCTTTAATTAATCTTCGAATCTAGTTAAATAAAGGAATTACCGTATCCGAAGATTAATCCCTTTTACTTTAAATCCTTAATTTTCTTTTTAGCCTTAATCTTTTTATTTACCATTCCAAATACCTTTCTTAACTTTTCTTTAAACCTTTCGTAATTATTATAAATATTCGTAATTTTTACGGATTTCTATTAAGGTAATTTAATAGCCTATTTACGAAAGGTAAGTTTAAACTAAATAACCGCATTTCCGGTTAACTATCCTATAACAAACTGGACTCGAAAAGTAAGCATTACAAATCGAATTAGGAAATATTCGAAATAAACACGGCATTCCGTAAGGAATTATTATAACTTGATAATAGTTCCGTTGAAAAGGGTAGGCTTAATAAGCTTCAGAACCTTTCCGGCTTTTTTACCGTAAGCTATCTAAATAGGTGGTATTGGTTAGGCTGGCTGGTCCGGTTAATCGGGCTACTCCATACTTACTTATCTTGTTAGTTCGATTTTTTGAGCTTTTAATCATTTACGGGTCTCCTTAAGGGTATTAATAAGCTCGATCTTATCGTTAATAAGCTACGTAACCACGTTAATCAGCCAATTAAATCGTCGCAAGGTTTCTTCTTAAAAGAAACTAAGTTAAATCTCCTTATTATCGAAATTCATGGGGTTATCCTCTGGGATCTTAAAGGTTCCTTTAGGGACGGGTTACTTATTAAACGACATAATATTAAAGGTATTACTTAAAGTTTAACAATACTACTAAACAAAAGCTTATAACGTATAACGGCTAAAAGATTTAACTAATTATTAAACCTAATCGTACGGTTTATATTAACAATAATATTATGGGAAATTAAGTAATAATACGTTCAATAATTACGTCTAGTAATAACAGATTATTAAAGGTAATCTGGGTAACCAAGTTATATTACAAACTAATAATATATTTAACCTATGGTAATAACAAACGTATATATCCTTATCTTGGATTCCTTTAAATCCGTTTATAAATTCGGATCCGTATCGTATAAGTAAATTAAATTCTCATAGATCCGGAGATCCATCCGGATCCGTATTACTTTAAGTACATAAATCCCTTTAAATCCGTTCATCTATCCGGATCCATGTTACGTGACCTGGTCGGTATTCTTTCAAATCTTGTCCCGACCGTACGCCCAAGTTGGTAAGGTGTTAGTTTGTAATAATAAGCTACTTTCCCATTCCCAAAAGAAACGGCGATAACGGTACGAACAGTTGGAAATAAACGTATGGATTAAGAAATATTAAGGATAGGATAAGGACCTATTACCAGGACAGCCGGACCAATATGAGAAATTTTATGCCATTTAATATAAACGCGCTTATTACCTTAAATATATGAAAGAATAACAGTATATCGAAAAACGACTTATGCAAATATATAATTAAAAATTTAATTTTTATAATTAAAATGGAAAGGATTTTAGGGATTAACGATAGTACAAATATTTAAGGGCATACGCCTTAGAAGATACCGTTAATATTATTACGGTAATAACAAATTAACCCGAAAAAAAGACCTGCCCTGATGGAAACTTTATGTATCATTTTAAATGGTACGACTATAAAATAAAAAAAGAATAAGTTTCTGAAATTATTATAAAAATATCCTTAGAAGTAATTAATAACTTAAACTTCCGTTTAACTTTTACGGACGACCCGAATAAACGACGAAAAAAACCCGAAAAAAAACCGAAAATATAAGATAATACAACGCCTAGTTCCAAGTACGATAAGAGGGACAAGCAGCCCCCGAACCAGAATATATCAGCAAAGAAAACCTTTAAATACAAATCCTTTTATTCGAAGTTACTTTATTCAGATAGGAAGGATAATGAAGCAATTATAGGCCTTTAATTAGTAAAATCAAAAACGTATCAAGCCGTTAAAAAACGAATTAAAAAACGAACGTTACTTATTGGAAAGCCGTAAAATAATAAAACTTAAAAAGGCTAGCAGGAGTTTCCTAAAAGGGCTTTAAACGTGACGATAAAAGCTAAAACCGATTTTATTATTTTGCGAATACGAATTAGAACGTATTGATTTATCGCATTTATAGATTGCGGAATAACAGGAGGTAATTATATTACGCCGGATATAGGTAACCGATTTCGATTACCATAAAAGGAAAAGATGGAACCTTATATTGCCGAAAACGTAAAAGGTTAGGTATTTACCTACGATAATGAAAAAATTAACCGCAAGATTAATTACTTCGAGATTTTTGTTAACGGACGAAACTAGATAGCAAATTTCGATATCGTTTTAATAGGGAATTACGATATAATCCTTGGAAAACCATGGCTATATTAATAAAACCCCTTAATCGATTAGATAATTGATTTGGTAAAGTTCGCTTTATATTTATTTAACAAAAAAAAGAAATAAGATAAGAAAAGATTTTAACTTTCGATCGAAAATGACCATGAATGTAGGCATAAGGATACGATAAAAACATTATTTATAAAAACAAAACATAAAAAAGAATAAAGGTATTATAAAAAAATACGACGTATTATCGTTACTATCAGAATAAAGTTGCGAGAGATAGATAATCACCTATAATATTAACCTTTAAAACCAGAAACCATGGCTAACGTACCTTTATAATATTATAAATATAAACGATTTTTCCGGAAAAAGCTTAAAACGAAATTACCAGAACATAACGAGTAAGACCATAAGATAGTTTTTAAGGAAGGAACTTTAACCAGATTTTATCTAATTTATAACCTTAACGAGATAAAATTATAGATATTACGTAAATACTGAAGTGGTGTAGGGTGCAGTATAGGTGCAGCTCTGTTTCTAGCTGCTTCTATTTGCTTCGCCGGTGGGCTCCAATGGAGCGACATCCAGTGGGTCGACGACGGTCTATAAAGTTCTGACCTGGCAACTTTTGTATGTAGTCTTCTAGAGAACACAAGGCACGCCCGACAATTCCTTTTTCCAAGCAACCAGTCAAGATGTCCTACATGCACCAGCTTCGATAAGCCCCGTCCTAATTCAATACCTTGAAAATAAGCTTCGAAAAGGTTACATACGACGTTTTAGTTTATTAGCCGGATACTCTATATTTTTCGTATTAAAAAAGAACGAGAAGTTACGTTTAGTTATTAATTATAGGTAGCTAAACGATATCACGGTTAAAGACAGAATATCGTTACCCTTAATTAACGAAATAAAAAATCGTTTTTACGAAGCAAATTAATTTACGAGTATAAATTTTAAAAAAGGATATAATTAAATCCGTATTAAGCCAGGACATAAATGGAAAATAGCCTTTAGGATAAAATACGGACTTTTTAAGTACTTTGTGATACTTTTCGAACTTACGAACGTATTAGCAACTTTTTAGCAAATACTTAATTATATACTTAAGGAATATTTAAATATCTTCGTTATTTGTTACCTCGACGCCATTCTTATTTATTTGAAAAATAAAGAGGAATATATCGGATACGTTTATACAGTTTTTTAAGCCTTATAAGATGTTAACCTATTAATTAATACGGAAAAGATATAGTTTTATATATAAAAAGTTGAATTTTTAAGATATATTATTATCCCAGGATATATTAAGATAAACCTTAAAAAGATTGCTGTAATATAAAAACTAAGAAACGTTTATTATAGTTCAGAAAGTACAAGCTTTCCTTAGATTTGCTAATTATTATAAAAAGCTTATTCGAAACTTTAATAAAATAGTTACGTTATTATTTAACTTAGTAAAAAAGGGAAATAAGTTTTTCTAGATAATAAAAATAAAAGCCGCCTTTTAAGAAATTAAAGATACGATTACCAGCAAGCCAGTATTATTTATGTATAACTTAAGCCACCTAATTAAGCTCAAAACCGACGCTTCGAATTAGGCTTTGAGCGTAATAGCCCGATATTGAAATAATTAAGATAATTTATACTTTATCCTCTTTTATTTTTATAAGTTAAACGGAGTAAAGTTAAATTATGTTATTTGCGATAAAAGATTTATGGCTATTATTAAAACTTTCCGAAAATTTAGATATTACCTTAAGGGAAAGTTTTACTAGGTTAATGTATATACGGACTATAAAAACCTTAGCCGCTTTACTATTACCAAAGAATTTATAAGATAATAATTACGTTACGCCGAAAAACTAGCAAAATACGACTTTGTTATTATTTACTAAAAAGGATCGGAAAACGGCAAAGTAGATATATTAAGTCGAAAACCGGACCTCGAAAAAAAAGTAATTAAGGTTAATTACCAGATTTTCGATACCATATTAAAAGGATACCTATAATTGTGACAGATAGTAATAATTAAAGCAGTACCTTTTAACCTATACTAGAAAATCTAAAAATATAATAACAAGTTATTTAAGGATCGGAAAATGGAAAAAATATAAGTTCTAAAAGAATACCAGGAAATATTAATATAAGACATATATAAGCATTAGCTATACGGATACCTAGAGATCCATAAAACCTTAAAACGATTATAATGCATTTATTCTTTTCCTAAAATAAAAGCAGTAATAAAAAAAGTACGATAATAATACTATATATATATAATAAGGCAAAGATTCGACGACATAAACTATACGGAGAATTATAACCATTACTAGTCGTAAAACAACCATAACATTTAATTACTTTCGACTTTATTACTAAATTTCTATTATTAGAAAACATAGTTACAGGTATATATTACGACAGCATTTTCGTAACCGTTAATCGATTTACAAAACTTCGTTATTTTCTATCATAAAATAAGAATATAAACGTAAAACAAATACCTCATATCTTTTTAAAACATACCTTAAAGATATACAAACTATTAACAGAAATTATTTTAAATAAACAACGACATTTACCTCGAAGTTTTGGTAAGAACTTATGGCATAGTTAGGCCTAAACTATAGGCTGTTTAACGTATTTAGACTTCAAACAAACGGATAAACCAAAAAGAATTAATTAAATATTAAAAACTTACTTACGATATTATGTTAATTACGAATAAAACGATTAGGTCTAAAAGCTACTTATTGCGTAATTAACCTATAATACCAGTTACTATAAAAGTATTAAAACGATTCCAGTAAATGTCAACTTTGGTTTTATATTAAAAATTTAGAAAAATACGCGCGAAAGCCTTGTTAACGTTAATGCAATCCTTATATTAGAATAACTTAAATAATTACACGTAAAAATAAAAAAAGAATTTAAATTTATCCGTAATTAAATAAAAAAGTATTATAATTAAAAAAGATTAAAAGGATTAACTTTTTAAAAAGAAAAAATAATTTATTAAGTTACCAAAAACATCTAAACTAAGCGACCAAATAAAAAGACTTAATCTTTAAATATACCGGACCATATAACATTATTAAAGAAATCTTAAAAAATAATTATTAATTAGAATTAATACCTGAAGTTAAATTTTATCCAGCTTTTTACGTTTTTTTACTTAAGTTAATAACAGATACTATTAAAATTAATATGAAATACGAAAAAGAAATAAAAGAAAATATACCGATATACGAAGCAAAAAGGATTTTAGATATACGAAAAAGGAATGGACTTATTAAATACTTAATTAAATGGAAAAATTACCTAAATTTCGAAAATACTGAAAAACCCGTTAAGAACCTTATAAACGTTTAACGCCTATTAAAAGCTTTTACCAGTAACGACGGGATTACCCCAATCGGTAGCCGATTAATTAATAGGCTTAAACCAGTCGACCGGATTTGCGGCCTGGTTTAACGTGGTTACGGTGACCGTTACCTTTAATTATTCTTGCTTCTTTTTTAAACGTTTAAACCTTTCCATAGCTTTCGCACCTTTAATATTACGACGAAGCATTTCGATGCTCTAACGACAGAAAAGCCGTTTTTGTTTCTACAAACGATTAAGTTTGTTGATAGCGGCCCGTAATATTTTTCGAACCTGCTTTTTCTTACGTTTTAAACGATCTTTTTTATCAAAAAGTTTTTGATATTCCGTTTCCGAAGGCCTAAAAGTATTATAAAGATCACTATAACGAACATACCGTACGCATTTTACGAAACCACGAGTAACTTTATAATTTATACCCTTTTTTTCGTAACGAAAATAAAAAGGCATATTAAAGCTAAAACGTTTAATGCGTTTTAAGAAAACGAGAAGGTTAATACGTTAACGAGATCGACGTTTTTTAATTCGACCCGATATAATAAATATAAAGAAGGAAAGGTTATTTACTAAAATTAACAGATAAACAAATTAATTTTTAAAGGCAAAGATCTTAAAAGAGAAAAATCGTATTATAACCTAGCGGTTTTGGTTATAACATAAACGGTCGGATTTTCCAACGGGTTGGTCCTAACTAAAGCCAAAAAATCACGTAATAAATTTAAAGGACATAAAGCGCTAAGTACCTTAAGCTCTTAAGCAGTTATATAAGCTTAAAAGGCTTAACCTATTTAAGGGTTTAAGCCGTTTAAGCATTTTAAACCAGGATAAGGATATATACGTTTATTATTATTATAGTTTAAATAAATTACTAGCTGATAATATAACTTGGTTACCCAGATTACCTTTAATAATCTGCTATTACCAGATGTAACTATTGAGCACCATATTACTCGGTTTCCTACGACACTATTACCAACATAAACCGTACGAATAGGTTTAATAGTTAGTTAAACCTTTTAGCCGCCACACCTTTCCGGTCGATTAAATTATTAACAAAGGAAACGTTATTTATATATTATTACCTAAACGTTCCCGTTATTTTTATACCGAATTACGAAATTACGAATATAATATAAGTAATATATTACCTTATTTACAACTTTATAATAAACGTTTAATAGGTTATAATTAAAACGTAATTACCTTAAAACGATAAACGTGTAACGAACCTGTCATACATCCACCTAGAAGTATAAGCAGTATCCGAAAAGGGGTTTTGATTTACAGGTAATAATAAGGCGAGGAATAATTCACTAGGGGTTTGTTCGTTAAAGAGGTTTAAAAACTCTTCTTATAGTAAAGAACGGCTACCTTTGGTTATAGGCTTAGATTAATAGTTAAGAAGCCAAATTAAATAGGTGCTATTTATATAAGGAACTTAGGTTATATATATCTAATTATCTTTTAATAAGTATATTATAAATTTATGTAATTTCTGTAATCTGGTTAATTTACCAGATTACGTAAATTATATTAAGTAAGCTAAGTTTTTTATCCGAAGTTTAACCGGGACAGATTTACGCTAGGCTGTAAAGATAGGTTTTCTTAAGACAAAAACCATTATTCCTGTAATATTATTTCCCTTTTTTAAGGATTTTTGTTTTAAAGATAAAAACCGTAGGTGGTTATTTTGTTTGGTTAAAAAAGTTTTCCGGGAACCTTTTTAGCTGACTTTATTATGATAGGCCGTATTTAAAAGGAAAAAAAGAAAACCTCGTTTAAATTAACATCAGGTACGTAATAACCGTACAGATTTTATTAAGAAATTTGGTTTTAAAGTTGTTTTTTGTTCGAATTGCGTTCGTTTTAAAGAAACTGATTGTTTTTATTTAGTTGATATCCTAAGTTGCGGCTGTTGTACCCGTCGCCAGCGTTCGGCTTGCGACGTATTGGATATGAATCTTTTAGTAAAAATCGGGAAAAAACGCGAATGTTTGTAAAAGGAATAGCGTAAAGTGGAAGATAATCTGGGGGAACTTTTTAGTTAGTTAAAACGTTTGCGTTTTTAGCAAAATATTTTATAAAAAAAGTTTTTATTATTTTAAAGAAGAGAGATATATTAGATTAACTGGAAAAATAGAAAGAATTAGAAAAGAAACAGTAACGTATAAAAGCAGAATAAACGTAGTTTATTTCCGAAATAAATATTATCGCGGAGGCGTTTATTTCCTTCGATTAAAACGCCGTAGGTTTAGATTTAAGCGGGGGATTATTATCGCCTGCGATTTTGGTTGTGCTGGAGACGGTCGGTTAATATTCTGCCGGTAAAACGTTTTCATTAAGTTTATCGCGTTCGTTAGGTAATCAAGTAGTTCCTAAGTGTTTTTTTCGTGTAAGTACCTGTTTTATTTGATTAGATATTGGATTTTGCTTTTAATTATTTTGGAATCCAGTATTTTTTTGATTTCGTATTCGTTATCGTTTTTTTCGATTTTTAAGCTTTTTTTTTAACGGGGTGTTTTTAAGTGCTGGTTTGGGTAGGGAAATATGGAAAAGAGGGTATATCTTTATTGTTTTAGATAATGATAATTAATAGTTGGTTTTGGAAATAATTTTATTAATCTTAAACGTATTAAGTTTTTTAAAATTAAGCTTATCGTTAGGCCTTTTAGTTTTAATTTATAAGATGTTCGACGTCGCGTTTTGTTTTTAACGTAATAGGTAAACCTTATTTCTTTTCGTTAAAATTAATCTCTTAATTCTTTCTATTATTATAATATTAGGTTATTTCTTGCTGGAAAAACTATAATTCGGTTCGGAATTAAGTTTATGTTATTTTAATTTTTATTATTATTATTTTTGCTTGGAAAGTTGTAGTAATAATTATAAAGGTTTTATGTACCAATTACTTTAGTCGCTAGGTTATTACCTTATATCCGTATATAATTATATAAAAGGATATATTTATGTTTTCGTTAATAAACGTATTATAGATTATTTATGTTAGTAGTAATAATTTTACTTAATTATTTTGTTAGTAATTAACGTAACTTTAAAGATATTATTTTAAGGTTTAATTTAATCGTTCCATTTAACTATTTATTTAAAGGTATTAAGCTATTAAAAGTTTAGGTTTAACCCTTATTTGCTTTAAAAAAAATTAATATTAAATCTAGACGTAATAAACTTATTTCAATTAAAAATAATCTTTTTTTGGTACTCCGTATTTATCGAAATAATGTGGAATGAAAATATAGGCTAGTTATTTTGCCATTGTAATTTCTTTAAAGGGTAAAAAATACCCATATTTGGTAAGTTTGTTAACGATTATTCAGATTCCGTCGTATTCGATTTTAATAATTAGATTTTTAAATACAGGAAGGCTGGTAATAAAGTTTCAAGTTATGGTATTTTACGTTTTATTAGGAATGTCGGTAGATTGTAATAGTTTATAAGGCTTATAGCGCGTTACTTTGGCCTTATTATAAATGTTATAATTTTTGATAACCTTTTTAATTATTTGGCGTAATTCCGGAAAGTCATATTTTTCCTGTAACCGTCGGGTAGTTTTAAAAATTCTTTAATATTTATATAGTAAATTTTTGTAAAATTCCTTTACCAATCGTTTTTGTTGATTTTTAGGAATATAGATCTTGCCTTGGTATAATAGCTAATTCTCCAATTATTCTTTTAACTGTTTAATCTTTTCTTTTTTTTTATGTTGTAAAAATTTCGAAACCGTATCAAAAGTTCGAGGGTTAATTTTTTGGAACTTTGCATAATTATATAATATTAATTTTATTATATTATAACATTTATATCTTCCGTTTGGGAACTTTAGGGTGATAATCGCCTTTGCGATTAAAAATGTCCGATTAAATATTTTCTTTTCTTTTAATGTGATATACTTTAAAGTTAAGCTTTGATAAGAAAGTTATCCAAGTTTTATATTGTTTACTTAATTCTATATACTTTTATAAACCGGGTAAATTCTTTATAATCGGAATAAATGTCGAAAGGTTTTTTACTTCTACTAAAGAAAGGTTTGTATTCTCTAAAACCGTTAATAATTGCTAATAATTTCTTATCGTAAATCGGGTATTTAAGTTCTGTATTTCGAAATATCTTCGAATAATACGTTATTAAGTACTATTTGTTATTATTTCTTTAGTTATTTTAAGACAGTACTTAATATATAATTTAAGGCGTCTCTTTTTAGGCGTTTTCTTTTATTTATATTAGGTAATTTTATTATGAGTTTATTAATAATTACGTCCTTTAAAATTTGGAATGCTTTTTTTACATTTTTAAAACCTCGAATTCTTTATTAACGTATTTTTTTGGTAATAACCTTCGTTAATAATTTGATTATGTTTCCGTATCTTTTAATTAAGCCGCGTACGTAACCCGTAAATCTTAAGGTTTATCGGATATCGGTAACGGTTGCTTTATTAAGAATAAGTTAATCCTTAATTGTTTTTATTTTAAAACGTTAAATCTGAATTTGGCCGGAAGCAAGTATATATTTTAAAAAGTTTAGCTCTTATGTATGCCATACGTTTTTACCTAACTTAATTTAGATGTTCGCTTTATTTAAGGTTTTAAGTATTTAAATTATATATTTTTTATATTCCTTTAAAATTTCGGAATAAATAAGGATATTATTAAGGTAAACGAATATGAATTTATTTCAGAATTTTCGTAAGCTAATTATAATTAATTTTTTAGAAACTGGCCGAAACGTTAATAAGTCCCATAAGCATTATTCGGTATCCGTAAAGTTTATACAATATTTTAAATGCCGTTTTCTTTTTATTTTTAATTATTTTAATATGGTAATAACCCTTTGGAAAATTAAATATAATAAATTATTTAACTTTGGTAACGTCTTTCTTTAATGCATTCATAAAGGTTAAAATGTATTTATTTTTAATCGTAATATCATTTAGCTATTTATAATCGACTATTCTTTTAAAACCCAGGTTTCCGTTTTTGTTAATCTTTTATTTTTTATCCTTAATTTTTATTATCATAAGGACGGAATATCCGGTAGGAAAATTAAAAAGTCGCTTATATTTTTTAAAACAAAATTAAGTTAAATCACTTTCCATAAGGTTTTTAACTTTTTAAACTTTATATAATAAATTTTGTAAAGTTTAAGATAATATCTTTCCTTAATAAGTATTAGATAATTTTATTAATTATGTAATAGTAATATGTGATTTTTATTTTTATTTTTGAATAGTCTTTTAAATTCTTAGTACTTAGGTAGTACCGTTTCGGCTTGATCTGGAACTTGTACTTTCTTAATAACATAGCAGATCTTTTTAATCGTTTTTTTCGGGTCGCTTTTCTTTTGCCTTTCCAGGAAAATATTTAGTATTTCCAGTTAATATGTGAATTATTAAACCTGAGTTACGGTATTCCCAAAATAATATCATATCTAAAAATGTCGGC
The DNA here is from genome assembly GCA_004154915.1 of Monosporascus ibericus. Classification (NCBI taxonomy): domain Eukaryota; kingdom Fungi; phylum Ascomycota; class Sordariomycetes; order Xylariales; genus Monosporascus; species Monosporascus ibericus. The sequence continues at coordinate 58,082 of QJNU01000060.1, forward strand.
ATTATTTAATAAGATTCGTTTTTTTGGTATTTTTAAATCCAAACGGGAAGTCTTTTAGTTTTTTGAAAAATTCGTTTATTTTTATAGTTGGACAGGGTTTTGTTTATTATACGTAACTTATAAGGTTTTAACTTGTATTTTTAGGAAACTTAGTATCTTTCTGCCGCCGTAAGAAAAATAAAATTATTTTCGGTTTTAAGTTGATTATAACTTTAAACGTTTTATTTTTATATTAAAAAGAAATTTCGAGTTGGTTACCTAATTTTTATCTCGCCTTATATAAAGTTTTGCAAACTGGGGTTTTTCGATACCTTAATTTCGACGGCCTTTGGCATTTTTTAACTGGTATTATTTGCTTATAAAAAAGCGTTTCCATTTTCGGGCTTCCGTTATAATATGTTTGGTATAATAATTATTTATACATTTATACCAATTTCTTTTTTACCAAACTGACATTCGGAAGTAATTCTCTTTTTTGAGCTTAACCTTTAATTTTATATTTTTCGAGTTATAAGGTTAAAGGTACGCACTTTTCAAAAAATGGTCTTATATTTAAAAGTTCGTATTAAATATAAAATATCGGGGAATAATACAACCATCCTTACGATATAGCCTTTTAAATTTATTTTCATTAGAGATGTAAATAATAAAACCTGGGGTACTTTAGTTATTAGGGAATTTTTATGTATTTGCATTCGTTATTTAATTCGATAACTATTGATTTCGTTTTATTTAAGCTAAAAGTTATTATCTTCTTTATTTTTAAAATAAACGAAATAATTATTAAGATAGCAAGTAGTAAAATGAAGCAAATTATATTAATTTGCTCGAAATTTAATATATACCGTATATTCGGGAAGTTTATAAAGCTCCGGGGATAACTGTTTATAGTTGCTGGCGTTGGGTCGAAATTAATTATTTTTGTTATGTATTTTATACCAAAATGTATCAAAATGGCAAAGGTATTTTAACTTTATAGCTATCCTAAAAGCTATTTTCCGAGGTAATACTTATAAATTCTAATCTTAAAATCCTAGTAAATAAGGTAATCTTTATACTTTAAGATGTCGTTTTAGATTTAAGCAGTGGCAATAGTGAATTTTAGCTAGAAAAAAGCCGAATTAATTTCTTTTTTCTCCCCCTTTTTACCTTATTATCGGCTTTTTTATTTAACCGCTTTAGTTTTCTTTTCAGGTTGAAAAATCATTTTTTAGAGTTTCTTTTTAGCGGAAAAGCGATATTCGCTTTTAAAATATCGCTTTTTATTATAGTTAAAATACTTTATGTCGGACTTATTTTTTAAGCTCCTTCGAAACGGTATTTTTTATTTTTATTTTTATTCTTTTTTGCGGCTTGCTTTTATCCATTTTAGTTCCGCTATTAAAGCCTTTATCGTCGTTTCGTTTATTAATTCCTTTTTTTTCGAGGTACCGGTTAAAGGTACGTCGGTTAACAATAATTACTTTATTAATATATTCTTTAAAGGATCTTATTTTGGGTATTATATATATCTTATCCTTAACTAAAGGTTTTAAGCTATCGTAAAAGGGATAAAATAACGCGTTTTTTAGTAAATTAAAAATTACGGCCAGGCGGTTAAATTCTGTTATATATTTTGTAGCTAATTTAGTTTGGTAAAAAGGTATAACGTACCACACGGGCGAGCTGTACACACGGGCGAGCTGTATATTCTTTTTACCATTTTAATTATTCAACTTTAATTATTTATTTCTTAACAACTATAATATGGAACGATTTACAAAAAAAGCAAGAATGAACCTAGCCGTTTAGGTTAAAAAGCAAAATCCGAAACTTAATTATAAAAAGCTTAATTTTATTTATAACGTTTCATTTATTACCTTAAGAACGCGAATTAACGGTAAACCCGCCCGAGCCGATATTATTCTTAATTCGCGAAAACTAACGCTAACCGAAAAAAAATCGATTATCGAAAAAATCCTTAACTTAAATACGCAAGCGTTTTTTATCCGGCTTTAACATGTTAAAGATATGGCGAATTTGCTGCTTAGTTAGCATGCCGTAAGACGCGTCGGGGTTAATTAGGCGTTAACTTTTGTACGACGGCAAAAAAAACTTAAAACGCGTTTAAATCGAAAGATCGATTATCAAAAAGTATTATGCGAAAATTTAAAGGTATTTCGTAAGTAATTTAAGCTGGTTCGAGTTATAATCGCAAAATACGGTATCGTAAAAGAAAATATTTACAATTTCGACGAAACGGGCTTTTTAATGGGGTTTTTAATGGTATACGGCATAATAATTACAAGCGCCGAAAAACGTAAAAGATTTAAATAGGCGTAACAAAGTAATCGGGAATGGGTTATAGTTATATAGGCTATTAGTTCGCAAGGTTAGGCTATATTGCTATTTATTATTTTGGTAAGGAAAACTTACCTTGTTTTTTGGTATTGCGATAACCTATTACCAGCTTATTAAAAGGTTAGTATTAATTTTAATGGTTGGATAATTAACGAATTAGGTTTAGAATGGATCTAACATTTCGATAAATATATTCGGACGCGTACGAAAGGAACTAAACGTTTTTTTATCTTTAACGGTTACGAAAGTTACCATTCGATCGAATTCGAACAATATTATGCGAACAACGACATTATTATTCTTTATATGCCCGCGTATTCCTTTTATCGGTTCCAACCTTTTAACCTATTTTGTTTTTCCGTTTTAAAACGCGCTTATTCGCTTTATATCGAAGGTTTAATACGACGTTACCATACCTATATTACGAAAAAAAAAAATTTCGCCGGTTTTTACGACGCGTTTAAAGCTGCTATAACGTCCGATAACATTAAATCCGGATTTGCAAAAACTGGACTTATTTTATTCGATCTTAATAACGTTTTTTCCGAATTAAACGTTCCTCCGGTTATGCCTATACCGACGGTTTCGCCGCTTACTTCCGCCGGTTCCATTCTTTCTTTTTTTACAAAAACCCCTAAAAATATCCGTAAAATAACAAGGTAAGGATGTTATTTGTAAAAAAAAATCAGAAATTACCAGGGTAGCTTGCCGACAAAAATGGTGGAATCGGTTAATCTTTTAACAAAAAGTAACCTATTGCTTTTGTACGAAATAACTTTTCTTCGGGAAAAAACCGCCTAATTACGTAAAACTAACTATCTTTTTAGCAAACGCCAAAAAACCAAAAATAAACGTTTTTAAGAAGAAGAAATACTTATTATATAAAAGGGATAAGTTCTTTTGGCCGAAAAAGAAGGGGGTAGTAAAAAATTGCAGCCAATAACGGCTAAAGGTAATCGTCGCAAGAAGGTTAAAACGAAGGAACGGAAGTATGGCGTTTACGGCAAGCCCGGACATAATACGCGTACTTGTGAAGAAGCTGTAGATACGTTTAGCGACGGAAAATCCGATTAGTTTGAATTAATTTATCGCGTTATGGTTGTTTTATTAGGATTTGTTATTATGGAATGCCAAAAAAGTGTACAGCTCGCCCGTGTGTACAGCTCGCCCGTGTGGTACGTTAATTGTTTTACCACGTATTATTTTTTATCTAGGTTTCTAAATATAGCTTGTATTTAATCTTTAAAGTATTAATAATCGCTGAAAATATAATTATCAATGTTTAAGATTTTTTCGGGGTAATCTTTTAAGTAATCCTTTATAATTTGTTCGAACTATAAAAGAACTCGTTTAGCAAGTTATTAAAAAACAGTTATTATCTTTTAATAATTTTCCGTTAAAAAGTTTTAGTAAAACTTAAGGTAAATTCTGGCCTGGATAAAAAATCTTTTTATATTTATAATTCCGTTAAAAAGCTTTCGAGTAATTAACTTATGACCTTTGATTTCCGGTATTCCGTAATAGCTAGGAGGTAGGATAATGGTTTTACGGTATTAATTAAAACCGAATAATAAAGGTACTAGGGTTTTTTTCTTTATTTTTCAAGGAAGTTAAGTTATTCTTTTTCTGAAAGCTTAAAGTTTCTTCTTTCTGTTTTCTTTAAGGCCCGGATTTTGCGTAAAAAAATATCCATTTTCTTTTTAAGGGAAAGCTTTTTTTTTTTCCTTTTGGGCTTTAAGCTTTCTGGATTCCTGGTTCTTTTTTTTCCGAATCTTCCTAAACCTTAATAATATCTTCCGGGGCCGGGGTTAGATGTTAAGTTTAAAAGGAAAAAGGATTTCCTTTATTTCGGGATATAAAAGGCATAATATAATAAATTAATTAAAGAACTTTTTCGATAAAAGGTAAGTCGTTTAATTTAATTATTAATCCCTTACTAACTTATAATGGGACTTAGGTATATTGCTTATCTTTTAAACATCGTTCTGTAATATAGTCTTTATTAAATTTAGGAAAGTTTATGCTTAAATAGGTTTAAATTCATCCGTTAATTGTTAATTAAAAAACTATTAAAATGTAACGAACTTATTATATATCCACCTAGAAGTATAAATAATATCCGAAAAAAGGTCTTGACTTATAGGTAATAATAAGCCGAAAATGATTTATTAAAGGTTTATTCGTTAAAATAGTTTAAAGCTTTTTTTATGGTAAGAAACGGTTACTTTTAACTATAAGCTTAAATTAATAGTTAAAAGGCGAAACTAAATAGGTACTATTTACATAAAAAACTTGGATAACATATATCTAATTATATTTTAATAAGTATGTTGTAAATTTATGTAATATATGTGATATGATTAATCCACCAGATCACGTAGATCACATTAAGCAGGCCAAGCCTTCCATCCGAAGTTTAGCCGCGACAGATCCACGCTAGGCCACAAAGACAGGTTTCCTCAAGACAGGAACCCCTGTTCCTGTAACATCGGTATGGTATGGATTCGGAGGGATTCCCCGGATTTACAGAAATCTTATATAATTAAATATAACGGATTCGAAATAATATTTCGGATTTAAAATGATTTGACGTATAATATATATTTTCGTTACATTTTATAGCTTAAATAAAGCATTAGCTTATGATATAACTTAGGTATTTAAATTAGCTTTAATAATTTCTTATTACTAAAAGTAATTATGGCATATTTTATTACTTAAGTTTTTACGATATTATAGTTAATATAAACCGTGCGATTTAGGTTTAATAATTAATTAAACCTATTAGCTGTTATATGTTATAAGCTTTTATTTAATAATATTGTTAAACTTTAAGTAATATTTTAATAATATATTATTTAGTAAATAGCTCGTTTTTAAAGAAACTTTTAAAATCTTTAAAGATAATATTTTAAGTTTTAATAAAAGAAGTATTATATTTAACCTTTTTTAAAGAAAAAGACTTTTAGGATAATTAAACTAATTAACTAACATAATTATAGACCTTATTAATACGAAAATCATACTTCTTAATATATTTTAAAAGAATTTACAATTAATTAAAAATGTAAAAAGTCTAATTAGTTAAATAAATAAGTAAAAAGTAACTTATTTAATTATCGCAACCAGTTTAACCGGATTTATTAACTGAATTAATATAACTCGCTCAAATAATTTATAGTAACGAAATCGGAAAGATTTTAAAATTTATTAAGCCCGATCCTTAAATAGAACTTTTACTAAATTATAATAATCTTTTATAAAATATCAAGCATATTTTAAGTCCGTTGTAATAAAGCTTACGATATTAGGTTTTCGAATTTACTTTATTACAATATAATTAACCAGAAATGTAATTATTTAATTTAAGCTCGTTTTCTATATATAAGTTACTAACCTTCTTAAATAAAGGTTTACAGCAATTATAAGAAATTCGAAGAAGCATTAAAAAGGGTATTTAAAATATAGAATAAAAGTATAAAGGCGCAAAGTAAAATTAAAGACCTAAAATAAAAAGGATTAACTTTTAAATACAGCAATTTCTTTATTTAGTTAACCTTAACGATTAATTAAAGATAAAAAGCTTCAATAATTATATTTATTAACTATTTAAAAAAGGTCTAAAGAAATTTATTTAAGGATAAACGCTTTAAAAAGTTGGTAAATTATATCGTCATAGTAATTAAAATCGATAATTAACAGTACGTTTAAAGAATTCGATATTTTAAGAACTGGTAAAATAATACGCTAAAATATTTCCTTAATATTAGTACGTTACGAAAAATAAATATATTTTCTAAAACAGCATCTGGACTTATAAAAATAAAAGCAGTATAATAATAACACCGACGTTAAAGTTCATATTATAATTATAGCAAAATACGGTATAAGGTTTATTAATATAAGAAATTTAAGAAATTACGATAAAATAGCTAGATACCAGTTTTTAAAAAGCTGTTTCGAAATAATGAAAGAAACGATAAATCGACTAACATAATTAAGGTTAAAAACGATTATAACTTTTTAAGATAATATAATAGAGACTTTAAAAAGCAAAGAAATTAGTTTAGTAATTACTTAAAAATAATAAGCCTTAATTATAAAACCTTCGATAGATTAATAGTTAAAGGAATATAATGAATAAAAGGAACTTATATGAAATAAGTTGTTTCCCGCTTTTAATAAAAGCGGTAATAACGATACGAACAATTGGAAGTAAATTCATAAATTAAGAAATATTAAGGTTAAAACAAAGATTTATTATTAGGATAATCGAACCGGTCTGGCACATTTTACGCTATATATTATAAACGCGCCTATTACTTAAAATATATAAAAAAGTAACAATATATCGAAAAATGGATTATACGAATATATAACTAAAAATTCGATTTCTATAATAAAATAATATTAAAATAAATTCTAAGCATTAATAATAGTATAAAACACTACGAAAACATGCTTTATAAGATATTATCGATGTTATTTCGACAGCATCAAGCTGGCCCCAAAAAGAAATTTATTTTAATAAAAACCTTATCTGTTATTTCGGATAACACGTTTATAACATAAAAGATAAATGGGTTTAGTAAACGGTTATAAAAGTGTTCTTAGGAATAATGAATAATTTAATTTTTAAATACTTTTTATAAACAATTTAAATAAATAACGAAAGATTTAAAAAAGGAATTCAAAAATAAAATAAAGATATAAGGTAATACGACGCCTAATTCCAAGCACGATAAAAGGGGCACGAAAAGCCCGAACCAGAATATATTAGCAAGAGTGATTTTCACATATAAGTCCGTTTATTTAAAGCCTAGTTACGCGCAGAAGAAGACTAATTAAATCAATTATAAGCCCTTAATTAATAAAATTAAAAGTATATTAGCGTGTTAAAACAGCTTTAAAAGGTAAACGTTACCTATAAGAAAGGCGTAAGATAATAAGATCTGGAAAAGCCAGTAAGAACTTTCCAAAAAAGGCTTTAAACGCGATGATAAAAACTAAAAACGACCTTATTACCTAAAACGTACGAATTAAAACATATTAATTTATTATATTTATAAATTATAAAATAATAGAAAGTAATTATATTATATCGAATATAATTAATAAACTTCGGTAACTATAAAAAGAATGAAAATAAAACCTTATATTAGGAAAAAGGTAAAAGTGTAGGTATTTATGTATAATAATAAAAGGATTGCTCATAAAATTCATAATTTTAAAATTTTCATTAAAAAACGAAACCAAATAATAAATTTCGATATCGTTCCGATAAGATATTATAGCATTATTTTCGGAAAATTAAAATTATATTAATATAACCTTTTAATAGATTAAATAACTAACTATGTAAAATTTAGTTTATATCTTTTTAATATAAAAATAAAATATTAAAAGATTTTAATATTTAATTAAAGGTGGTAATAAATATAACTATAAGGGTACGATAAAAGCTTTATTACTTATAAAAATAAAATATAAAATAGAATAAAAGTATTACAAAGCAATACGACGTATTATCGTTATTATTAAAATAAAGTTACGAAAAATAAATTATGATTTATTATATTAGTCTTTAAAGCCAGTAATAATAGTTAACTTGTTTTTAAGGTAACGTTCCATACCATCTTACTGGATGCACCACCTTACCGGATGGTTTCTAGCATTCCAGAATAACGAATTTAAATTAATTAACCATAACGTAATAGATTAATTCAAACTAATCGGATTTTTCATCCCTAAACGTATTTATAGCTTTCTTATAAGTACGCGTATTATGTTCGGGCTTGCCGTAGACGCTATATTTCCGTTCTTTCGTTTTAACCCTTTTGCAACGGTTACCTTTAGCTATTATTAGTCGCGTTTTTTATTACCTCCTTCCTTTTCGGCCAAAAAAGCTTATCCTTTTTATATAATAAGTGTTCCTACTTTTTGAAGACGTTTATTTTTAGTCCTTCGACGTTTGTTAAAGGTATAATTAATTTTGCATAGTTGAGTAATTTTTTATTTAAAAAAAGTAGCTTTATACTAAAGTATTAAATAACTTTTATTTAAGAGATTAACCGATTTAATAATTTTTATTAACGAATTATCTTGGTACTTCTTAGTCTTTTTTGCAAGTACCGTTTTTATTTTATTATTTTACGAATATATTTAAGGGTTTTCGTTAAGAGGGTAAAAGTGGAACCGGCGGAAGTAAGCGATAAAACGGTTAATATAGACATAATTAAAGGAATATTCAAATCGAAAAGGACGTTATTAAAATCGAATAAAATAAGTGCGGCTTTTACGAATCTGAATTTAATAGTATCGGACGTTATAGTAACTCTAAACGCGTCATAAAAGCCGAAAAGAAACTTTTGTTTCGTAATATAAATATGATAACGTCGTATTAAATTCTTAATATAAAGTAAATAAGCGCGCTTTAAAATAGAAAATTAGGATACGTCAAGAAACTAAAGCCGATAGAAAGAATACGTAAGTATATAAAGCGTAATAATGCCGTTATTCGCGTAATACTTTTCGAATTCGATCGTATAGTAACTTTTATAACTGTCGAGGATAAAAAGACATTTCGATTTTTTCGTACGCGTTTAAATATGTTTATCGAAATATTAAATTTATTTTAAATTTAATTCGTTCGTTATTTAAATATTATAACTTATACCAAGTTTTTAATTTGGAAATAATAAGTATTTTCCATATTAAAAATTAAAGTCAGTTTTTTTCTCCAATATAATGAATAACAGTGAGCTTGGTTTTACAAATTAATGTCCTAAATAATTATAACTTATTTCCGATTTTTTTATTGCGCGTATTTAAGTTTTTTACGTTTTTTAATATTTATAATTATTATATGCGATATTATAAAAGGCCTTATTAAAAAGCCCATTTCGTTAAAGTTATACATATCCTTTTTTGCAATATCATATTTTGCGATTATAACCAGAACAAATTCAAACTATTTACGAAATACCTTTAAATTTTCGCATAATACGTTTTAATAATCGATTTTTCGATTTAAACGCGTTTTAACCTTTTTTTCTTTTTGCCGTCGTACAAATTTCGACGCTTAATTAACTCTAACGCGTTTTGCAACGCGTTAGGTAAATAATAAATTCGCCATATTTTTAACGTATTAAAGCCGGATAGGAAACGTTCGCGCATTTAATTTAAGGATTCGGTCGACAATAGATTTCTTTTTGGTTGGTCGTAATTTTCGCGAATTTAGGATAATATCGGCTTTAAAGAATTTACGAATCTATCGTTCATACAAAATAAAGGGGGCGATATTATATATAGAACTAAATATCGTATAACTGAGTTTCGGGTCCTATTTTTGAGCCTGAATGGCTAGGTTTATTTTCGCTTCTTTTATAAGCCGTTTCATTTTGTTAATATTAAAAAAATAGATAATTGAAGTCCGGTAGTTAGAATGTGCTAAAAGTCATCCGGTAAGGTTGTGTATCCGGTGAGGTAGTGTGGGACGTTATTGTAAATATAAACGATTATTTAAATAAAAAAAATAAAAAAAGACTCGAAACGAAATTATTAAAATATAGTAAATAAATTTATAAAATAATCCTTAAAAAAGGATATCGATTAAATTTTATACGATTTTTAACTTTGAGGATACGAAATTATGGGTATTACGTAAATACTTTAAAAACAATTTTAAAAAAGGTTATATACGACGTTTTAATTTATTAGCCGCATATTTTATATTTTTTGTACTAAGAAATAATAAGAAAATTACGCCTAATAATCGATTATAAATAATTAAATAATATAACAATTCTAGGTAAACGCCGTTGCCCTTTTTTAATAAAATTAAAAACGGCCTTTATAAGGCGAAATAATTTATAAGCTTAAATCTTAAAAAAAGGTATAATTAAATACGTATTAAATTAGGATACGAATAAAAAAACAGCTTTTAAAACGAAATACGGACTTTTCGAATATCTCATTATACTTTTCGGACTTACGAACATACCTGTAACCTTTTAACGAATAATTAGCTATATACCTAAAAAATACCTAGATGTTCTCGTGATTTATTATCTCGACGACATTCTCATATACTTAAGGAACGGAAAAATACCTGTAAAATATATTTATAAAGCTCTTTAAGCCTTTTAAAACGTAAACTTTCTAGTTACTATAGGAAAAAGTTAATTCTATACGTAAAATATGAAATTTATAAAAGATATTATTACTCTAAGATATATTAAAATAAACTTTTAAAAAATTACTATAATATGGAAATAGGAAAAGCTTATTATAATTAAAAGAATATAAGCCTTCTTTAAATTTACTAACTATTATAAAAGGTTTATTAGATATTTTAAGATAATAATTACATTATTACTAAATTTAATGAAAACTAAATTTTAATAAATTATAAAAATAAAAAAAAACTTTTTAAACGTTAAGAACGCGATTATTAATAAGTTAATATTAATTATGTACGATTTAAGTCGCCTAGTTAAGCTTAAACCAACGTTTTGGATTACGTTTAAGGCGTAATAGTTAGATACCGTAATAAGTAAGATAACTTATATCTTATCGCTTTTTACTTTTATAAATTAAAAGGAGTAAAATTAAATTACGCTATTCCCGATAAAACATTAATGGTTATCGTTAAGGGTCTTCGAAAATTTAAATATTATTTTTAAAAAAAAACCCTTATTCGTTTTATTGCCACTTAAAAGCTAATAGGACGATAAATACGTTACGTTAAAAAACTAATAAAATACAACTTCGTTATTATCTTTCAAAGAAATCAGAAAATGGTAAAGCAAACGCGTTAAATCGAAAACTAAACTTTAAAAAAATTGAATAAAAGCGGAAAAAGATAATTATAAAGGTTTCCATATAAACAAAAAATATTAAGAAACGAAAACGTAACGAATCGGATATTTAAAGCATTTATTATAAAGTTTATTTAAGTTTAATTTATAAATTGCTTTAATATTATTATATATTCCTTAATAAGGATGTAGTAAGTTTTCACTATGATATTACTTTAATTAACTAAATAATATAAATTACTTTTAATTAACCTTTAAACGAAAAGATTAACCGTTTATTAAAAACTATAAAAACGTTAATTATAAAAGTAAATTAATCTTTTAAAAAGTAATATAGGTTTTAACGTACTTCTTAATTATTAATTAACCTAATAATATAAACGTTTTATTTTATCTCTTAAAGGTTTTATTTATTTTAAACTTAAGTTTCACAATATATATTTTTATTTTTATTTACGTGATTTTGAAGATTAGACTAAAAATATAAAATCACGGAATATACGTAAATAATGGTTTTATCTCCACTAAAAGATACGAAAGAATTAATATATTATTTCAAAGCCTTAATAATACGAAAGCGTTACGGTTATATAACGTAACCTAATTCAGAAAATTCGCGTAGAATTTAATATTATTTCGATAGCTTTTAAAGAAAGGTTATTAAGAAAATGACCGAAACTTTAATAATTATATTTTAAATAAATATAAAAACCTTTTTATTACGTTAATAAATAAGTTTAACTAATTTGTTATTAAAAATATTAACGTAGTAATATTTTATTTAACTTTTATTACTTATAAACGAAATTTTAACTTATAAACAAAAAGGTTATTACGTATAAGTAACGACATTATATAATATTTACGGTTAAGCTATTTAAGCTTTAAAATAATCACCTAATTATATTTTTATATTAAAAAGTCCTCTTAAACAGCTTTATAATAATCTAATATTGAATTAGGACGGGGTGATTTAGTCCTGATCAGTGCATAATTGACGAGAGTGTCACGATTAAGCCCGCGGTTCAAGAGATAATGAAGCTAACGCAAACTGTATTATGTGGTGTTAAATCCATGTATAAAGCGATGATGAGTGTCTCGTCTGTCTGGGGTTGCGCCCAGCGAAAAATGAACTCCTAGAAATACATGACTGGTGATGACTAATTGATCGGCAAAGCCATGTACCCGGCTCTGCACTCTGCACCATTTCAATATTAAGTATATAATAAAGTAAACCCGAAATAAAATACGTCGCAAACTTTAAAAGGGAATATCTTAATTAAGATGTAAAATTATCATTAACTTTATTAACTTCGAAAAAATCTTTAAAAATATAAATACGTTATATTGGTTACTTATAAATATTTTAAATTTATTTAAAATATTTACTTAAAGAATCGAAAGTAAAGTATATTAATTATAGCGTTTCGCTACTTTTTTAAAACTTTTGAAAATTAAAGCTAAGCTTTTGTTACAAGTAATCGAATACCATAACGATTTTTTAAAGGTTTATTTTAACCGCTTTTTTAATACTAAATTTAAACTTTTAATATTATATACTAAGACTTATAACGGAAATGTAAAACGTGTAAAAGGTATAATTAAAAAGAAAACGATTACAATATATAATAGTATTAAGCTATTAACGTTTTTAATCGTATATATTTTTAAAATAATAATATATATATATAATCGTATATTTAATTATTATTTTAATAAACTTTACGAAAAGTTTATTATATTTACTCAATATATAAAAAAGGTGTTATAATATTTAGTTAAAAATCTTACCAATCGTACCTTTAAATTTATAATTATATAGCTTATATTATAATGATTACTGCTTTAAAGGAATAAAAACTTTAAATGTTAAATCCTTAGGTATAAATTAATTCTCTTAGCCGTTATAAATTTACGAACATTTTCGAAATTTAGAATTTATTAATTAATAAACGTATTATTAGTCGAAACGTTTAATTTAATAAAAAGGTTACTTTTTCCAGTAATATTAAAAGCTTTAAGGATAATTTATTTAAGGTTATTAAAAACGAACTGTAAAGTCTATTCTAATAAATGCATATATTTAATTAAGTTAATAATTACATAATATATGCATCTAAGCAAAGTAAGAAATTTAATAAAATAATTTTATTACTGGCTAGCTATAAAGAAATTAAGTTTAAAATAATATAAACTTTTAAAAAACCGTACGAAATAAAAAGAATAAGTTTATTCGTAAAAGTTTAATTATGTTTATGCAACTATTATATTCGAACTATTTCCGTTTTTTAATTTAGTACTGTTTTTAACGTTTACCTTAATAATTATTATAATTATTAAGTCGACTGAAAAAATAAAAGTAACCTTAAGTTTTTATTGCCTTATTTAATTTAAAATAACGCTAAAAGACGAAAGTACTTTATAAATTAAAAACGTAAGCTTTTCGTAGGTTCCGTATCGAAAGAATAATTATTAATACGATTATAAAATATAAAAGGTCGCGTTTAACGTAAAACGTTTAACTTATTTTATTAGTGCGACTAATAATCGGCCGGTAAGTTACGGAAATTTTAAGAAAATAAAAACTTAAAATGCGTGTTACTTTAATGGGAAAGGTTTTAATATATTATAAATAAAAAAGTTATTGTAAGATAAGCAAGGGTGCGACTCTAACCATAAGACCAAATGATCAGTAATTTTAAACCCTAATTAAGTTTGGACACCCAAATCCATCTTATAAGAGCAATTGCACCGATACCGCGGACCGCAGCTGCGCATATCGTTACTGTTATTCAGGTCGTAAAATCAAGTATATAGGCGAAATTTACCGTTACAGTTATAACGTCATAAAAACCTAAATATGTACTCGTTACGAAAGATATTCCGGAACCCCGAATTAATTTATTTATAATGTTATAAAAAGGTTTTAAAATCTTATTAATTAATTTTCTATTAAAAGAAATAATTTTTAAAGAGTATAACGTACCACATAAGCGAGTCGCTCGTTTTTTTAGCATTCCGCGACAACAAATTTAAATTAAGTAACCATAACGCATTAAATCAATTTAAATTAAGTAACTATAACGCATTAAATCAATTTAAATTAATCGGATTCTTTTTTGCTAAACGTATTTACAGCTTTTTTATAAGTGCGCGTATTATGTTCGGGCTTGCCGCAAACGCCATACTTCCGTTTTTTCGTTTTAACCCTTTTGCGATGATTACCTTTAATTGTTATTGGCTGCGCTTTTTTACCACCTCTTTTCTTTTTGGCCAAAAAGTTTATCTTTTTTATATAATAAGTATTTCTTTTTTTAAAAACGTTTATTTTTAATTTTATGACGTTTACTTAAAACGTAATTAATTTTACGTAATTAAGTAACCTCTTATTTTAAAAAAGCAACTTAATATTAAAACATTAACTAAGTTTTAGTTAATAGATTAACCGATTTAACGATTTTTTTCGGCGAACTACTCTGATACTTTTTGATCCTTTTTTGTAAGTAACGTCCTTACCTCGTTACTTCTCGGATATTTGTAAGGGTTTTCGTAAGGGGCGAAAAATTAGAACCGGTAAAGGTAAGCGGAAAAATTATCGGTATAAATATAACTGGAATTTCCAAATCGGAAAAAATGTTATTAAAATTAAATAAAATAAGTCCAGTTTTTACAAATCTGGATTTAATGTTATTAAAGGTTATAACAGCTTTAAACGCGTCATAAAAACCAGCAAGGAAATTTTTTTTAACGATATAAATATGGTAACGTCGTATTAAACCTTCGATATAAAGCGAATAAGTACGTTTTAAAATGAAAAAGTAAAATACGTCGAAAGGTTAAACCCGACAAAAGAAATATATAGATATGCAAAACGTAATAATATCGTAATTTGCGTAATATTTTTCGAATTCGATCGAATGGTAACTTTCGTAACCGTTAAGAATAAGAAAATTTTTCATTTTTTCGTACCCGTTTATGTATATTTATTAAAATATTAAACCCATTTTAAACTTAATTCGTTTATTATTTAATTATTAAAACTGATATTAACTTTTTAATCAGCTAATAATAAGTTATTACGATATTAACATTAAGGTAAGTTTTTTTCGTTAATATAATAAATAAAGGTATAACTTAATTTTACGAATTAATAACTTATATAATTATTACTTATTCCCGATTACCTTATTAAACTTATTTAAGTTTTTTACGTTTTTAAAAATTTATAATTATTATACCCGATATTATAAAAAGCCTTATTAAAAACCCCATTTTGTCGAAGTTATAAATATTTTCTTCCGCAATACCGTACTTTACGATTATAACCCGTACAAACTTAAACTATTTACAAAATATCTTTAAGTTTTCGTATAATACCTTTTAATAATCGATTTTTCGATTTAAACGCGTTTTAAGTTTTTTTTGCCGTTTAACAAAGTTTATCGCCTAATTAACCTTAACGCGTTTCGTAACGTATTAAACGAGTAACAAATTTGCTATATCTTTAATATACTAAAGCCGGACAGGAAACGTTCGCGTATTTAAGTTAAGGATTCGGTTAATAATGGATTTCTTTTCGGTCGGCGTCAACTTTCGCGAATTAGAAATACTGTCGGTTCGGGCGCGTTTACCGTTATATCGGTTTCTTAAAGTAAAATATGGAACGTTATATATTATATAAAAACGTTTAAATTTAAATTTCGAATCTTTTTTCTTAGCTTAAATGGTTAGATTTATCTTTACTTCTTTTATAAGCCGTTCCGTATTGTTACTGTTAAAAAATAAAGAATTAATATTAAATGGTTAAAATGATTAAAAAAACGAGCAACTCGCTTATGCGAGCGACTGGCTTGTGTGGTACGTTATATATATATGCAAGATTAATATAAGTTGAAGCCTTATTTTTCAAACTCAGCCAAATACACAGAAAATCATTTCATGATATACTTTTCATAGTAAATATTATACTTAATATCTTCGAACACGATAACTTATTAATAGTTTTCACAGTTAGGATAGATTATATACCTTAGTCCTATAAAGCCTTACTTTGACGCCGACTGCTAGGCACCCGTAAGTAGGTAATTTCTCGACTAATGTCGGTTTAAAAAGCTTTCATACGTAGTTACTAATAAATTTCGATCTTAATAAACCTTATACCCGTTAGCTGGTTCAGCAGAGTTAATATAATTTAGGAGATATTAAACTTTATGCGGTAAATCTTAAAAATAAACCTTCAAAATAGACCTTTAAAGTAAACTTTAAAAATAAACCTTAATTATACATAAAAAGCTTTCGCCAGTTTTACGGTTCGATCGTTTTTACGATACCTTTTCGAATTACTTATTAATTAAAATATCATGTTACGTAATTCCGAATATACCATACCGGTATTCCGGAATAAAAAGCTTAAAAATTATCTTATTCCCGATATATAATCTTTATAAAATTATTAAACGAATTAAAATTATCGATATTATTATCAATTTAAAAGGTCTTTTTTAAATAAATCAACTTTGACTTTTAATTTTCGGATACGATTTACTTTTCGAAAATAACGCTAATCGACTGTTAAAAGAAATTATACCTGAAAATATAAAAATTATAGAAACGTTATTAGCGAAACTAAAAGTGAAAAATAATAACGGGCTTTAAAATTCCGAAGTTCTGATTTTGAAATAATGTAAGCTAGAGAATTACGAGCGATAGTTTGCCCGGTTACTCAGGATTACGAAAGACCTTTAAAATTCAAACAAAAATTGACATGAATAAAAGCGGGACAAGGTAGTCTGCGACAGAGATAAGTTTAGTAAAGCCTAGGAATTAAGGTAGTAATTTATCATTTTATTCAATTTTGTCTTCACGGTTACGTTTTCTTTAAGAAGAAGAGTATATATATACGTTTATAAATTTAATAAATATAATTAATTTAAAGAAAATAAAACTCGTTTTATTATATTAAATAATTAGTAACTTAAAAAGGTTTATAAAGATATATACGTATTTACGTTAATTAAAAGATTATTTTAAACTTTAATCGTTATTACGGTTAAGTTCAACTTGAAACTTAAGTAATATAATATTGTGAATATTTTCGTTAACGTAAATTTACCTTGTAAAATATATATAAAAACCTTTTTAAAATATTTATAACGGAATAAAGTATTTTTAATTAAAAAAGCTTTATACGTATTTTAAAAATCGACTTTATTTTAATAAAACGACTTTATTAATACATTTAAGGATTTAAGATTTAACTTTATTTTTTACAAACTATTTTTTTTTTTTTCGTTAAGGGATACTTTTATTTTTTTTTACGTCGATAACATAATCATTACGTATATTAAAAAGTATTATCACTTATTTAATAAATTAATTTAACACATATAAAAACGATATATTTTTATAAGTAGTAAGGATTTGTAATAATTCTTTCGGATCGAAATAATGTAAAATAAAATTAATAAAAGATATTATTTATTTTAATTTAATTTTATAAATAAAATAACTTTATCTTTAAGGAAATTTTAAATACTTTTTAAAAAAAACGTTAATAGTAAACGTTAAATTATTACTAAATTTTAATTCAGCTTATTTAAGCTTAATTAATAAATACTAAAAAAAACTCGGTTTTATTTTATATGTTATAATTAATACGTGACCTACGACATCCTTTATAATACTTCTATTCGTTTAATTTAACTAAAACTTAAATAATGTATATTATAACGTTATTAACTAGATTATATTAGACTTAATTAGTATTAAAACGTTCCCTTTTTTACGAATAATTTAACAAACCGAAAGAACTTTAATAACGGAAACGAAATTATTATTTTTTATATAAGTTATAACAAAACGTTAATTCGTTTTTCGATTAATTAAAGAATTAAAATATGACCTAAATATAAAGTCGTTAAATATATAATATAATAATTAATAAATAATACGGCTTACTAACGTTAATATGGCCCTTTTATAAATAAAATAACCGTAGCTAAATATATATAATTATTAGTTATAAAAGGTAATAAAAAGAAATTTAATTTAAATAAATTATACGCTTATAAGCCATATATAAATTAATAAATTAATGAAATTTTTATTACGAACAGTTTTTGAACTTTATAAAAAGTATTTAAAATTAATAAATGTTTTAAAAACTTTAAATTAGCGGATAAAAGCTTAAAAGTTATTTTAAGTAAGGAATTAATTAATTAAAAGAATTTAATCGCTAAAGGAAAGGTGGAATGAATAACTATAGTTTTAAGAAATAATAAAATGTGATAATTAATACCGTAAATGCTTTAAGGCGTTAAGGGGGTATATTAACTAGCTAAGGGGTACGTATATGTTCCGTAGCTAAGTTACCTAAAGTTGTACGCGTGCGACAGTACCTGCAACTAGCCGAATATAATAATATAACTGATGTCCCTAATATCTAACACGTACCTATAAAAAGGTTATAAATATAGTTAGCGAAAAATAAATCTTTTTAGTTTAAATTAATTTATTACGATATAGTCATTTATTTTAGTCCGTTTTATAAAATAGTAAAAAATAACCCGCTTGTTTATTTAAACCGTTTGCTTATATGGTACGTTATACGTAAGTGGCCTCATGTTAACATACTTAACATCTCTTATATTTAATATTTTATACCCCTCAACTAGATGACAGGATTAAATTTTTCCCGCGCGTTACGAAATAGTATTTTTTATCACTATCCTCAGGTTTCTTAGGGACGCGGAGAAGTAAAAAGAACAAGAAAGAAGGAAAACGAGGCAGGCGTTAGAAACTACCTTGCTTATGAGCAGCGGCGTAGGGAGTCGAACGAGTTGAACTCGCTGATGGAATGCCCGAGCGCTCTGCGACCGATCACGTCGTATGACAGGAGCCCCTGGAAGGCGGCGCCGAAGTCGAGCGACCCCGAGTAGAGCGAGTATCCCGTGCCCTCCAGGACCCTGGTCTTCTTCATATCGACCGGCGTCGGCTCGATCCGAGGAACCAGGGAGTTCTGCTGCGCGTGCGGGATGTCGACCGAGAGGATGACGGAGTCGAAGTTCGCCTCGTCCAGGATCTTGATCAAGTCAGTCACCGCTCGTATCTGGTGAGAGGGGTATGAGACACCTACAGCTGCGGTAACGTTAATAGTACTAGGTCCCTTGACAGTGGTGGAGCTGCAGGACTTCGAAGTCTGTGGGATGATGTCCGTCTGGAGGGGGAATCCCTTTCCGCCGTTGGTCTCCAGCTTGGAGTCGCCGTCGTCGATGATCTCAACATCGAAAGACAAGCCCTGCGCGATAGGAATGGTCGCGTTGAAACCCCACCAGTCGAAAGATGGTCTGTTCTCGTGGAACGGAAGACTTTCTCCGTTCCTGGTTGTCGCGGCGCTGATTTTCTTGTCCGCAGCTTTGAGATGGACCACGACCTGGCGGCTGCCGCGATCGATGGCCTTATCCTGAATCGTCTAAATGTGATGTTTAGCGCGAGAACTCGACGACCCCGACTGGAAATCTAGAACACTCACCCGAATCTCTCCGCTGACGAACAGCGTCCCATCTTCGTTGACGACAATGTTGATGTAGTCAGGCTTGGTAGCAATGGGTTCTATGACGCCCGACAGCTCTACGTTTTTAGGAACGGTGTCGATCATGCGCTCCAGGAGGTTCTTGCAGGTCGCCAAGTAGAAATCGTTGTCCTGCGCCATCCGGCTGATGAGGTTACCGCCGTCAGCAGTGAAAATGCGGTGGTCCGATCGCGTAGTCTTGTTGTGGCCAAAGGCGAGCGCATTCTGCGTAGAGTTCTGTGTGAACTCAACAGCCCTATATGGAGCGTTAAGTTAAATTAGAAAAGGGGTAATATGCAGCCACCTTACACATGATTATCAAATGTAACGGCAGTTGAGTCGAATGGGTGCAGGCTCGCTTCGTTTCCCGGTTCGTCCACGACAGGGACGATTTTCGGGAAGATGGATCCGTGTACGCCGCCGACAGAATGCCCACATGCCACCAACCCTATCATTTCCTCCTGGTTGAAACCCTGCTTCCGGAAGATTTCCGTGTGCTTGTCGAGGCCCTGATGCGGTTCCGGGACGCCGAGCGGTCCGGCTTCGGTTGCATCAATCCGGCCACCCCGATAGTCTAGCCAGACCTTGCCGTCGGAGCAGCTTCCAACCGCCAACACAGCGGACATTGCTATCAAGTCGGCCATGGAGGACTTGGCGCTGTGGGACAGGTATAGTTGCTTCATGGTAGAGTTGAATGCGGGGCCCTCGTTCTCGCCGCGATCAGTCTCGAATGAGATGCTTGCATCCAGGCCTCCAGTACCCGCTTCGACGTCGGCGGTGGCCATGTCATGGTAGGCGACGCGGATCCATTCAGCGGCGGTCAGACGACCGGATATCGCCCTCAGCTTGTCGAGGTCGAAGGTCGTCAAGAAGCAGAACCTGACATCGCTACCTACTAGCGACCCATGGTACTGCTGTTGCTGGTAGAGCAAGGCCTCCAGGTGATCGACCTTCGTATCGGGCCAAGTGTAGGCCAGGCCCTGGCTCACCAGCAATAGAAGGAGAGAGCTGTAACCCGTGAACATGGCGGAAAGCGTAGCGGAAGACTCTTAATGCCTTATTCCCACTCTAGAGAGAAATCCATCCTATCGACAGACGACGAGCACATATGTCGCAGCTTATATATAACGCCAAAATTGCCGCACAGTAGCTGTGAACCGGGATGAAGGGGATGTTCATCCACGGTTACTTGAACTCTGGAATGGTAATTTAAAGTAGATAATGGAGCTTCTGAATCTAGGCATTTCCCGCTTATAGTAAGCAACAACGGGATAGGTACCTCCAACGACGCGCAAACGTGAACTCATGAGGAATCTCATGACTAATTCTCGCTTCGTGCTTCGCTGCCGGATTCCGAATAGAGTGCTATCGTAAGGGCCTCGCGCGTTAAGAACATGAACTAAATAAAATGCAAGCTGGGCATAACTTTCACCGGTAACAATGACAAGTCCAGCCTGCGAGTCTTTCATGTTGACGACGAAGCGAAGTCTTCGCGTTATGGAGGAACGTTAGAATGAGCGTTCCTCCTTCCAGAATAGTCAGGAGGTTCACTAGGCCACTAATCAGATCCATCCGACAGTAGTTCCCGCCAATGATCTGCGTCCCAGCTGTCTAATTGTGGAACCCAGTCAAACCCGGGTTTACTCGTTGGAAATCGTCCAGTTGCATACTGCAGACCAACATACAAGCCATTTACACCCTTTAGTCGTGAGCGAAGATTCGCCGCCAATCCAATTTTGCAGAGGCATAAGAAGTGCTGATCATTCGGACGCGGGAACTTGCTGTGGCGCCTTGAGAACGCATTATTTCCTGTTAGTACCGGGGAACACGTTTACACGCCAGCAAACAGGACACATTCGGAAGGTAAACGCCTCAGAAAGTAAGCATCAAATCCACACTTCTTGTAACGTCTCGATCCGGCAACTCGGGACCAAAAGAACAGCTAGGCGAGAAGTATTCGAATCGATTAGGAAGTTCATTGACGACGCAGACTTGAGAGCCAGTAGTATGATTGTTGGCCAACCCAGCGAAATAATAGCCCTATGGGCCTAGAGGAATTGCCATTGCACCAAGCGACTTATGACAGTCTTCTAGCGCATTCTCAACCAGAAGGTCTGTCGTGTCGACACACGATTCGGGGTGTCAACCTCCCAACTGAGCTGGGTATATTGAGCCTTAATTATCCAGCGGGGTAAACCCAGATTAGCAATTCCGAAAAGCAGACATATCTCAATCAGGTCTTCCAGAGCCACAGCGAGGCGTCGGTGTCGTTCTTCAGTGAAAGGCGAGATTTGAAACGCTTCCAGCCATCACAATCACGCCTCAATCTGTCCCTGGAACGACTTGTACCTCGGCCGTCATGGCCTCCTGTGCAGCTCGTTGTCATGAGGACAACCCAGGTGCGAGCATACAATAGAAGGTCTAGACGCAGACGGCAGTGGATAGTAATGAGGGCCTCGCACTGTGTCGCCGTCTTCAAATCATTGTGTTCGCTATGCTTCCCCTCGCGGTGATAGCCGCTTTTCCATGTTACGGGATTATAGCCCATATACCAACCTGTGTCGATCAGGAGGTGCGTTGGTTCGGCTGGAACGAACATATTCGGCATCTACCCTTTTCAGGAATTCCCCGCGTTCGCCATCAAGGGTCCGAAATGGCATTCGGTCGGCATTCCCTAGTGTCCAAATTGTTCTACATCTTAAACGCTCAGGGGAAATAAGGGGAAGGGGGCTGGAGGTTGCGCTGGGGTGAAGTGAAGATCGTACTTCGAAATATGATAGTTACTCCTTGGGACTATCCGACTAAGGACCGTTCGTCGGCATGTGGGTTCCATGATTCATTTAGACACCAATCGTGCGTTATGGGCGACGACTAGAATAAGATTCTATGGTGCTTGCCCATGCCCAAGTATAATTCCTTCGAAGATCAGCCAATCCCAATCACACACCGATCCCCTCTAACATAAATTAGGAAGTTACCCACTCACTCAGCGTCAATTCAGCCCTTCTCGCCATTCTCATTTACCTACTTGCCAGATCGCGAGACCGGGTATTCGTGACTGAGCCCTGACCTATTGCACCTGGACGATGTTTTCCGCATAATCGACACGGCAAACATGAAACCCCCAGTCCGCCTCGGCAGCACCTCTGCGGATTCTATACGGTGAGCGAGACTTCGCTACCACCGCCGGTCAACCACGGGCCCTCGTAACATGTTCCGAGCCGGAGATAGTCGGAGACGCCGCTCCATGCATAAAACTGCGACGACAACACGAAAACTCGACGCATTGCACAGGTCCGGGACGGTGCGTTCAGGAACGACGAGCCGAACGTACAAGCTACGCATGGAAACGACTAAGGTTACCTTTTCCTAGCCGGTCCATAGAAATCATCTCGGAACCTAGAGAACGCTCTTACCCGTGTTCGATTTTCTATCTGTAAGGGTCCCGATGTTTTGGAGAGGCGCCTTCGCAGTGCCGGCGGTACTCGCTTCTGGACATATCGCCTGAGCTAAATGAGATATTCCTTGATAATTATCGAGGTCAATAAAACCTGCGAGCTCATAGGCCGTCAAGGAGTCCTTAGGGCTCGTTTCGCGCCATTCTCACCGCGTAAGGCCCGTATTTCCGATCTTGGTTAAGCCAGCCCCTGAACACCCGGGGCGGCTGCTTGCATACGCACGTTATGCTTGTTCCCGGCGAGCGCTCCGCCGTGGCCACTCATCATCTGCTTACTGATCGCTGGCTCCGTCGAGTTCGTCCTCTTGCTGCATGATACATCGAGCTGCTCACCTAAACAGAGTCTCTTGAAGTCACCCGGGCGAAACAGCGAGACCGGTGCAGAAAGTTGGATATTCTATCAAAGAAATCCACATTTTTAATAACGCCGAAATCGCCTGCACACCTCCCCCGTCCTTGCTATTGTCGCGCAGGTAAGCACGCTGCGTCCAACGTAGCCCCTACGGGCCATCTTGCCTATCAAGTCATCATCACGAAAAGTAATCCACCTGGGCGGAATATGCGTCCAAGCCCTGCGAAGTTTCCAAATGAGAAACCAAGCAAACGAGACGTTGCACCGCGTCCAGGGTACATACCGTCCGAGCGTACCCTGTATCCAGCTATCCGGTATACATGTAGTCGATGCGGGAGGCCTTTTCCCCGGTCTATCGATAGATCGACGGAACGGAGAGATCTGGCCGAGAAGCTGTTTATCTCAGACACGACTTGCCGGAACGCATGTTGCTCCGGTATGGTAGAACGCAGGGCCCCATGCAGATATCGTAGCTTGGGCCTACCCAGACCTAGATCCATCTGTGCTGCAGATGCGGAATTCTTTCCCTGCTGTACTACATCTTGCCGCGAGATCGCGTCAGTGCAAGCCGTTTGCGATTCGGCGGTCAGGCGAGGCTTCTCGGCGACCTGATATATGCGCCTAGCCGCGGAAGTATATGGCGTCGCACGAGTCGGGCTACTTCGCTCCGGAGCAGGGAGAAATTTCTTGCCAGTACACCAGCCAGGTTTCGCCTTGGGGCCGGGGCGTCTTTATCCAAAAAGATTGGCTGGAATGATAATAATTTCTAGCCGATCATCGTCACAACACAGACAGCGCATACGTGCGGTTCTATTAATTTTCCTATCTACGCGTAACGTCTATATGCAAGGGGGATCGTCTGTTGATTAGAAAAGCTCAAGATAGGTTCTAGGTTTAAGTCTTGGTATTTTAAGACCATCTGACCTGGAGAATCAACCGCAAACGTTGTGTGAATGACGCTATAGAACGAATTGGCAATGTTAATCTAGGTGGCCACCAGCTTCAAACGTTGTGTCGGTCAAAATAGACTTCGCCGAACCGTAAGCGTGGACCCTCTGTTTCTGCGTGCTTCTGCCACTGAGCTTTGCTGCTGCTGGTGGTTTTCGAAACAGGCAGCTCAACGGACCACTCAACGAAGCAATGAGGAACACAGCCAGGCTCAACAGACCGAAGATAAACATGGGCAAGATAGAAAGGGTGAAATGACCTAGTTATGAGACACATTAGCATCACGAGGCGGCCGGTTAAGAAACGAGAAGCACGGAAGGGTTACCAAAGAAGAGCTCCCTTCTGGCCACAGTGTCCCAAAGTTCACCCGTCATCAAGTCAGCAGCTCCATCCCACTTCCACGGTCCGCGCAACCTGAACTTCGCAGTGAAGTTCGCGCCGAGAGCCCACGTCAACGGCAGCCTCCATCCAGAGCCCTCAAGGCACATGTGAACCATGCTCCAGAAAGATGGGGCCGCGTTCATGTCTAGTGCGAGCTGGTAGGCATAACTCTCATGGTCGACGCCGTAGCGGATGCGCGCGTTCTTCTTGCTCACGAGGCGGTAGTGACGCTCTTCCTCGGGGAACAGCGGACCTACCAGCTCCGGGGCTAGCAGGTGGAGCACCCACAGCTGTGCCTGCATCTCGGCGAGAGGCGGGATGGCGCCAAGGTTCGGCCGCATGAAGCCTATAAACCCAATGGTAGGGTCGTCCTGTCTCCAGATGCCGCGCACGTCTGCATCGGAAGGGCTTCCGTTCAGGAATGGTAGGGTCTGTTTATACCCAGTGCAGAAGATCAGGACGTCAGGCTTGATCATCTGGTCTTTCATCGCGAGATACTCGGGGCGGCCGTTATCTCTGAAGTGAATGATACCGTCCTCGTCAATGTAGTTTGGCCAAGGGGCGACGTCAATATGGCGGCCGTCAGTATCTCTCACGGGTGTGTCAACTAAGAACGAGCGTAATCGACCTAGAAGTGTCCTCGGTGCTTTTGCCTTCCACTCCGCGCTCATATAATGACTGACTTTATGCCCTGCCTTGTTGAAGAAAACTAGGTGGGATCAGAATCATAGCATAGGTACAGTAACCTATGGGATTTCATGGTAGCAGAGCAACCCGACTTACTCTCCGAACCGCTCCACCCGTCCGGCTTGCCACCGATCCACTGGTCATGCCCATGTGTCGTTCCCCAAGAGACCCAAGAAATGCATCTGAGGTATAGGTCGTAGTAGTTCCAGAGGATGTTGCTATTTCTCAGCCACGGATGGACATACGCGGTATCAAAGAGGCTGGCTCGCGAGACGTCGATGGGCACCTGAGGACGCGCAGAAGGCTTGCGAGGACGGCTAAATATCAACTTGGGATGGGGATTTGTCTGCGATATAGTAAGCTCGAGTCTGGGCGCATAGTGTTTCATCAGATCCACCTTTGGTGCAAGGTGAAAGCCATCTCGGTGACACACCACGACTCTGTTCGCGGGGGAAGTGACGGCAAGAAACGCCACATCGGAACTCGTCTCGCCCGACCCTAATATGAGAACGGTATTGGCGGTGCCAAACTGCTCTCGGCCCTTGAATTCTGATGAGTGCAAAGTGAAGGGAACTCTCTCGATACCCTCTAGCTGCGGAATACTGGGTTCTACGTGTAAACCAGAGCAGACAGCAACTGCATCACACTCCCAAAGATGCTTCTGGCCATCGGTGACATAAGAAAGGATGTGAGTCCCGCTCTCACTTCGCGTCAGGTTCTCGACGAGACATGAGAATTTGATATAAGGCCAGAGCTTGAAGTGGGTGCAGTAACCGTTGAGATACTGAACATAGCGCTTGGCAGTTAGGAAGTCAGCTTCATCTTCGGGTCTGAAGTCAGAGAAGCTGGTGAGTTGTCTTGAGGAGACGAGCTAGATCATGGTTAGCCAAGAGACTGACTCCTTTGTAAAAACGAACCTCAGCGCCCTCCCAAGTCCGCGAGAGGAAAGTCCCTCCTACACCGGCTTCCGATTCGAAGAGGCGGACTTGGATGTTTTTCGCTCCAAGGGAATCCTGGGAATGTAAGAGATACTTGAGAGTCACGAGACCTGAAGGTCCCGCTCCGATTACAGCAACACGCATCTTTGTTGTGAGTGTTTCCGGGAAGACGTGGCGGAGTTAGCAGGTGGCACGTATTAGGTGTGTAGACGTAATCGGCACTGGCTTCAGCTAGAAAACAGGCGGAGGCTGTTTTATGAACCGGACGCATTGCTGTACATAACTCCCCTTCCCTCTTGCCTCGCCCCTACGTCCCACCTTCCACCTTCCATCTCCCGCGTAGGTCGTATCGACGGCGCGGTACTTCCCCCGATGTCAAGTCGTACCTGCACCTGCTCTGCACCGATGCCGACGCCGTGTTTGAACCCGATAACGCAGGTGAGACCTGCGTGATCTGTTGTGACATCCTAACAATAAGGAGTCGATTTTCCACCTCTAGCGCGGGCAAATGTATGGACATCCACCTTCCGCTTCCCCGTAACCTTTGTCGCCTTGCTACAGCCCGAGCGTTGGAGTCACGACTGAACAACCCGAGTCAATGCTAAAGTCGTGTTGTTTTCGAATCTCATTTTCAGCCGATTAAGAATATATGTACCAGAAATTTGTGGCCCAATGCTAGCAATGGTCTTATAGGTATTGGGGTCAGGCCCGCATAGACTAGTACATGTTTCTTCACTCCGGTCTCCATGGAATGTACTCCAAGACTTTTAGGGCCTCAGCGACACCTCATCCATAGACGAGCATCTTCTCAGCTTACCATGTGCCTAGCCTGCCAGCCTGGTTGGCGGAGCATGAGGCTGCCTGGGCAACGTGGGGTTGTCTCACAGGAACTCGCATTGGGGGTTAAAGATTTGAACCGCGATACTCGATCCCGGGACGGGAATCTGCATATAGCGACTACCCGCAGTCTGTGAAATTGGAGAGACGGCTAGGATGGAACCCGAAGCCACAAGCCACAGAAGCACGCCATCCCTTTGGGGGCGCATCTACCCAAAGCGTCGGGTAAAGAGGGATCGGGAATGTCCTCAAGAAAACCCCATCTACCTCGTCCTGAAGTCTGATTTCGCACAGCGGGCTATCGAATACATATCTCCCTACATAGTACGAATATGCAAATAGGAAGCTGCTACTGTAAGGGCTGGACCTGTTCTAGATCGCATTCAAGTACGAAGAAGACGATATTAAAATGAATGCTGTTCGCGTATCTCGCGAGTCATGTAATTGTAGCTTCTTAGATCCCGAGCTAATGCACAGACCTGGCCTTTATTTTCCGGCGTTCCAATTTATTAACCGGACGTTTTAAGAAGTGTCGTTGTTTTCCCCACCAAGCTGAGCTTCCCGAATGGCTGCGGATCGATGGAGAGAAAGACGAGCTTTTCTTCGGAAACCTCGGGATTGGATCAATTCTGGTTCCCATTACCTTGATTATATTGTATTTGCCTCGGCCACGGGAGCGAATCTCGCATAGCTGTATATTTACCTCATACTCCGTATCTCGCAATTCGTATTTCGTATCCCCTCCCAATCTCGTCCCAACTGTGTGGCTGTGATAGTTCCACTACCCATTACGTTAGGTACCCGAAACTTTAAAACCTGGCTGACTAGGAAGGAAGACCCCTATTGCGGGAATCCTCGTTTGAACTCTCCGGTCGAGCGAAGTGTGACGTCAAAATCCGGAATCAAAGCACATGGCATCTTTTACATTCCAGCCGCACAATCCCATAGGCGCAGCACTACACTAATAAATCTTACCTTCCGTACGGCTAAGGAATAGCAGGAACACGGCTTTCTGGGTGGATTCCGTGTCCACATGGCACTTTGAGGTCGTCGTCATAGCGTCGATTGGTCTGTAACAGCATCTAATATTAATAAGATGAAGTAAGTACGAGGTTCCGTTACTTACCTATGTATTTAATTAATACCATTGCCTGCCGCATGCCACTATACGGACGGACTGTATTAACTTCAAAGCAATCTGCTTGCTTACATCCAAGTCAGACATCCAAAACCCCCCCAAAAGAGCAACTACACGATTCTCTCTCCTACCTTCTACTTCCCCTCCCCAACTGCCAGTCGCCTTATTGCTGTTCGCTCCGTCGCTTGTTTGTCATTCGGGTCCATACAGTGGTTAGCCAGCACATCGAACCGACTCCTTTCGACCATACCTACCTCTCCAACTGCTTCTTTCCAGATTTCGAAATCCGATTTACAAAAGCGCAATTATTCTACGTCATATGAATCCGAGCGCCCGACATGTCTAACTCGCACCTCCACGCAGTTGCCACTGCGAGCGAAACCGACCACGACTATGTCCTGCGACCACGACCGCGAAAGCCCCAACATTCACAAGTCTCCGAGTTGGTTAGGGAACATAGTAATGGGTCGTCACAGCTCACACCACCTTCGGAGGGGACCATCTCGGGCACAACTAGGTAAGCTAGACTTAGACGATCGATGATGATGACCACGACGACGAGCCAAGGAGGAGGACGAGGAAGAGGAGAAGCTGACCTGAGCTTGGAATCGCAGCGGCCGTTCTACGCCAGTCGCAGAGAACGCGCCCGAATCCACGAAAGCAATTGCTCATGTGCGCAAACAAGTGCGTGCCGAAGAGCGACGCCGCCGCCTCTTCCCGTCCACCAACTTCCAGTCGCGGGTCTCCCATTTCGATCCCGGATCCGATTACCACGACTTCCACGGCTTCTTCAACCTGTTCTGGATCGGGCTGGCCATCATGGGCATCACCACCATGTTGCGCAACTACAAAGACACGGGGTTCCCCTTCCGCAAGCAGATATGGACCCTCTTCACCGTGAAACTCTGGCATCTGGGCATAGCCGACTTCTTGATGGTGGCGAGCACGGCGGTGATCTTGCCGCTACACAAAAAGTGCAGAAAGAGTCGTATAGGGATGACGTGGACCAAGGGCGGCATGCTGATCCAGAGCGCGTACGAGGTGGCCTGGCTTTCCGTCTGGATCGCTGTCCCTTTTATCCTGCATTGGACGTGGACCTCCCAGGTCTTTTTCCTACTCCACACCATGGTGCTTCTCATGAAGATGCACTCTTACATGTTCTACAACGGGCACCTCTCCGAGGTCGAGAGGCGTCTCCGAGCCCTCGACAGACCTTCGAGCCCCGAGGCTTCCAAGGCCCCGGTTACCACTTATCCTACCGTCGAAAACCCCATGGGCGGCGAGACCCACGGCGAGAAATTGAGTGACAGCAGTGACAGCGAGGGCGACAGTCTTGCGCTCCTCCGCGACGACCTGGCCCGCGAGCTGACCAGCCCCATGGGCAACGTTACCTACCCGCACAACTTGACGTGGGCGAACTACGTCGACTATCTATTGTGTCCGACCCTGTGCTACGAGCTCGAGTATCCGCGAACGGCCTCCATCAAGTGGACGAACCTCTTCGCCAAGGTGCTCGCCACCTTCGGGTGCATCTTCCTGCTGACCATCATATCCGAGGAGTTCATCCTGCCCGTGCTGCAGGAGTCAAAGGCGCGGCTCGAGCTCACGGGCTCGACTTCGGAGATCCTGATGATCCTCGCCGAGACCGTCTCGTGGCTGCTCTTCCCCTTCATGCTGACGTTCCTGCTCGTGTTCCTCGTCATCTTCGAGTACGTGCTGGGCGCCTTCGCCGAGATCACGCGGTTTGCGGACCGGCACTTCTACAGCGACTGGTGGAACAGCACCGACTGGATGGAGTTCAGCCGCGAGTGGAACGTGCCCGTGTACAGCTTCCTGCGGCGGCACGTGTACGCGGCGTCGGCGCCGCGCGTCGGCAGGGGCATGGCGACCGTCGCCACCTTCCTCATCTCCGCCTTCGGCCACGAGATCGTCATGGCCTGCATCACCAAGAAGCTGCGCGGCTACGGCTTCGTCTGCCAGATGATGCAGCTGCCCATCGTCATGCTCCAGCGCACCCGCTGGGTCCGCGCCCACAAGACCGCCAACAACGTCCTCTTCTGGGCCAGCATGATCATGGGCCTGAGCCTGGTGAGTGCATATAGTTATATATACCCCGTTCCCGCGTGTCCTCCGTGCCCCGCGTGAGAGAAACGTGACACTAACCGCCTTTGCCAGATCTGCTCCCTCTACGTCTTGATTTGAGCGTAGTTCCTACGTGTATAGTACGTCTGTGCGTGCGCGCGTGCGTGCGAGTGTTACCTGAGATACCCAAGTGTCAGAATTGGCGAGCGTGTAAGATGAGAGCGACAGTGAGAGGAGATAAGAAGCCGCTGGTACCTACCGATCTTTCGGTAGCTGAGACCTGATCTGAGTTGGAGACGCGGACTGCGAGCATAGAAGTAGAAGGCTCCTTCGGGCAGCATACAGGATGCTCTTCACTAACCCCGGCCGCGAGCGTCGGCCGTTGTTATGTAGGAGACTCATAAGACGAATCAATGTAAGATAGGAAGAAATTCGACCATATCTTTGGTCTTTAAAGTCGGCCGTACGAGAATGGCCCCATCGTGATCCATCACGTCCTGCCCAGGTCGCTCACCGCCCTCCTCTGTCTCGCCAATGGCGTGCCCCACACTTTGAGACTTATAAGCGTGTGAATATAATGTCACAGGTGTCGGATCATAGTAGGTCATTGCAAGAGATGGAACTGCGCTGTTGCTTGCGGCTGATTCCCTCGGCAGAGACAAGAACTGATTGCAGAGGCGATCTCGTGATATGAGCCGCCTTGGAGAAGAGGGCCATTATCTCAAGGCGAAGGGAGAGAATTATGGCTGAGAGTGCGGTACCGGCAGGTGCTGATCGCCGAATATCCCTATCAGATAGACGGACGTGATGTACAGGTCCTAGCTTAGGGTTGTGGCCTGGGACAGTGATATTCGCTAGGCCCTTAGTTGCGGGCAGCGTTTTCATGCTCTTCTTTTCTCTTCCTCTTTCAGGGATATACAGGTATAACCTTTGGTTTGGCTTTATCATGATCAGAAGCATGGTCTACCTAACGAGGCGCTCACCATACGTAGCATCTCCGAGAGCGGTCGGCCGTATATCGCGGTTGCTCCGATGGGGTTTTCGTTCGGTCATGGAGCTCAGTCGATCTAGCAGCACGGGAGGCAGGCAACCGATTTTACCTTTGCCAGTCAAATTCTGGCCCCTAGTAGGCGAGCCAGGCCTTACATCTGGCGACGAAAACATGGACATAGAACGACCATTCCAAGTCCTTTTCTCACCAGACATTTGGAGGAGATCAAGGCTTGCTAGAAAGTATGTTTAGTTATGCGCAGCTCAACTATTTTGGCCTGCGCCTTCTAGGTTTCATGTCAGAGCCAGCCTTACATAGTGACTATCGTAAGCATCCCCCTATTCCACGTCCCCGTCATATCACGTCTTTCCTATTGAGCCCAGCCTTCTAGCCGCCTTCCGGACTACCAAAAACCCCATAGGGTCCATCTCGTAAGTCACTCTAGATCCTCCTACGAATGGGTAATATTGAAGTGGGCGGACCAGTGCTCTGCCTTGTCTGCCTCCGTGACGATCTTGATGCCGAAGATGTTGTTCGCGAGATCGTCCCACACCTCCGGGCACTCCCAGGCGCTACCATCGAGGGGCTTGTGGCCCTTGACGTCCCACTGTATATGACCGACGTCGTTGATGTTACCTGGGGAGCCACGTTAGAGAAAGCAGACAGCAACCACACCAAGCAGAATCCCGGTCAATAAAGGGGTACGTACTGAAGATCACGCCACAAGACAGCAAGGTCTGTGGGGTCTTGCCTCCGGCCAAGCTGACCGTCACCTTATCCGACCCGTTGCTGGGCGTCGTCCACTTGATGTGGAAGGGCTTGTCGACCACGACACGGCAGTCCTCGGTGGGCTCGGTGATGGCAAAGGTTGGTAGAGATGCTTCAGAGCCCAGGACTGTGGAGGCTGCGGCCACTAGAGCGGTAGAGACTGTGGAGACACGCATGGTGAATAACGATGAATCTGTATGGGTTCGGTGCGGTGATCACTGCTTCTTAGGCACATGTAGGCGATGATTGATAGAGCGGAGGAGGACGGTGGCTGCAACCTCGGGTACAGCAAGGGGCTTTATATGCACGCCAACTCCTAGGTGTCGCCGGGGCCGTACGGGCAAACCTGGTTCACTCAAGCAAGCAAGGACACTCGCGATCGACGGTAGCAAACGATGTATGTTGGTGGTTCAAGCTCGCCGATGGGATGAAGAGCTCTAATCGGATGGCTAACTATAAGCATCTACTCGGGGCCTCCCGGGTATTACTTAAAGTACGAAGAATAATCACGTAATACGGTCAGCCTGAACATATTACCAAACGGGCAAACGGATCTCCTTGGCTAATAGACTCGTAAAGGGATTCTTTGCAGAAACACGCCGAGACATTCATCCCGAAGCAAAAGGGTACGTTATAGAGCCTCGTCGTGACGTTGAATCACAAACAGGGAAACTGTTTTAAGCGGAGTCGGGTCCGAAATTCACATTTCATCTGCATTCCATTGATACAACCCATTATTGAAAGGTTGGACTCCCCGGCATCAAGGTATTAGGCCATGGGGTAGATTACAAACTAAGAGTAATCAAACAAGAAGAAAACGGTACGTCTCGACTAGTATTGCAACAACACATAATATGCGCCGTTGCTGGGTTTGAAGAGCATAGACTTCATCCCAATCGCCGCCTTCGTTACTCGGCTCCAACATCGGGAACATGCTTACACTGTCTATAACCCCATGTTTGCTAAATCGAGAAATGGTGGGGGTCATCATCCGAGCTCATTGCGCTTGCGAATTTTTCTTTGCTAATTTGTGATACCGTTACCCTGAAGTGAGGTGACCCCTTTTTTGAAGTATGACGGCGGCATCATGTAAGAACGGGGAGACATGGATGCATCCATATCTCAGTCTAGGACGTGGAATTCACCTCACCTTGTTCTATATCAGGTTTACCCGCACCAAGCAGTTGTCCCGATGGTTTCCTTCTCACTGAAACTGTCCAGTTCCCTTCTCCATTGCTGAGCAGTTTCCACCCCCTGACGGTGAGCAAGAGGCACATAGTCATGCGACACGAATGACTACTTCGACTTAGCCGAGGCTGGCAGCAGCCCCCAGTTCCGAGTTGGCATCTTATTCTTTCACGCGGCGGATCATCAGCAGGGAATACTCTCCGTAGTGCGGCCACCAAGGTTCTGTTCCCAGGACCGCCTTATATAGGGGTACCAATGTACAATCTCGGCGTCCCGTTGCAGCGATATACCGCTATGGAATAAGTAACGACCGCCGCTTCGACATTCCAGGCAAGCCGGCGGCTGCACAATAAGCACCGAACGTGCCAGTAGGATAAGTCTAGCTAGAGAGTCCACCCCGACCGGGAACAGTATCACATAACTCCTGATCGACCATCGAGAGTCCAGGGGCCAACCTCGGAGTTCTTGACCCGTCACCACGGATGGGGTGAACGCCCCTATTTCCACCGGTCAGTCGAGAAATCGCGGCGGCACCGCGCCTTTCTCCGGCTTCTAGGTTAAAACGAAGCATAGGCGTGACGCATAGTTAACCCGGCAGATGGACCGTCAGGAGGACGACAAGAGAGATGGTTGGACGGGCCGTCAAGAGCGTGGGATCACCAGATGGAGATAGGGTTGGAGATATCAGCGCGAAACCTCCTCTTTCTCGGCCAGGGTGGCTCGCCATAACGCCCAGTCACTTGTCAAAACGTGAACTAGGCGAGGACACTGATGATGAAAGCGAAGAGGCAGGAGACCAGTGTCTCATGCCATCCGCCACACTTCCTTCGGGCGCTTGATTTCACATAACCCTCGAAAGAACCACATATTCCCCCGCCTACTTGGACGGCAAGCGTGGCAATCGATACCAGGCAGCCATAATGGCACGCATACGACAGTCACATATACTACCATGTAATCCAATCGATCAATCCAACACAACCAGCGACCGGCCTCGGCCTTGGCCTGGTCCTCGCCGCTCGGCACTGCGCCACGCCGAACCGGTCCACCCGTTTGTACATGCCGTCTGAGGTAGGTAGTCCAGTGAACCGCGGCGGGTCATTCCAGCGGACGAGCTTATCGTCATCGGACCTCGCCTCCACGGCGACGCTCGTCGAGAACCCCGAACTTACTGCTCCCACGCCGTACACGCGCTTCAAGAACCTTGCTACGTACCTTATTTAGACGGACAGGAAACAGCGTCTCCTCCCGATTCGCCGCCATCCACCAAGGCGGGACTCGCCCACGTTTCCCGGAGACAGGCTACCCTACTTAGAAGCGTAGGTAGGTAGGGACAGAGGCGAGGCGGTCAGAAAGACGAAACGGTCAGTCCCACGTTCTAAGTTCGTTCCTCCGCACCGGCTTCGGCTGCATATGTAGGTATTCCGATCCAAGGATGATATATATATGGGGTTCGGCCCAGCCTCTTTCTAGCTACAAAACCAGCGAAGCAAAGCACAAGCGAGGCGAGGCGTCATGTGAGCGAGCGTATGCGGGAGCGTTGTACAACATGCAAGTATGAGTTCTTTGTATGCATGTAGGTGGGATCTCAGGTCAGCTGTCCAGCTGGATCCGCCTCTCGGTAGCTACAATTAGGTAACGCAACATGGAGCTTGAAAAGACGCAGTCGAGCTCGGGTTCTCCCGCTATTCGCATACTGCCCACCATGTGGGTACGGAGGGAGCAGACATGATATGTTAGCTGGAAAAGCCCCGGCAAGCACGTTGTTCTTCGGCAAGCCGACACCGTCGGCTCGTCCCGAAAACTGGCTGACTGCTTTTCGAATTGCCTGTTTGGGTTGAGAGATACCAAATCAGCCCAACCCAATTCGTAGAGTCAGCAAATCTCGCTCATCAGTCAACGGCGGAAGTATCTCGTAAATCCACCAAGTTAGATAGATATGCAGTCACCGCACAGACGAAATATCACAAGCAAACTTGGGAGACGTTTGATTGGTTGATTGGTTTGTTCATTCGCGGCAATCAGCCAGGAAAAGAATTCTCGTGATAGTGCATTCAATCATTAAAAACGCGCCCGTACGCCCGAGAAGACGGGGATGCATTCCCAGCTTTGCTAGCTTGCTTGCTCGCTCGCTTGCAAAAATCGATAGGATCCGTAACCAGGGACGTGTCTCGTCTTTCATGTCTTTCGCTGGCTTTCGTTCTCGTTCTGCCCTACATCTAGCGAGTTCCGTGCCTCTTCTTCCTCATATCTCTTGGATATGCTCCGCTGCAGGTAGACGTAAAAACACAACCAAGTGCCGCCATCTCCCCTCTATGCTCTCATCTCAGACCTTTCCTCGGTATCGGGTTGGTCCGAAGAAAAAACGAATGTGCTTAAAGACCTGCCCTCAGCACCACCCGCCCGTACCGTCCCGACCACCCTCGGCCCCCAACCAAAAACGCCATGTGAATGAATGACTGACTGTATGCCTCGCAACCTATCCGTGACCAGAGCCCGGTTTCTCCAACTGTCATAAAAACGCTCATATGCATGAATATGTATACCGATAAATATATGTCCGGATGCGATCCGTCGCGCACTGAAAGAGATAGCAGAAAAGATGAGAAGACGAAATAGAATCGAAATACAAGCCAAATGTCAGATAACGAGATGACCTCCTTCATAGACTCGTTAAGGCCGCGGTGAGTAGTGGCGTGGTTGGATTTGGGGGCGACTGTCTCACTCAAAAGAGTATATAGGGCTGCCTAGTCGATGTCAGACTGGACGTGGAGTGCTAGGAGTCGAAGGCGCGCCAAAAATCCCTTAGGCATCAGCAATTATAACCCGTAAGAAATCTCGCGTTCCGTCCCTGCCTTGAAGGTGAGGCTTTCCCACGGTTGCGGAAAACAGTTTCCCTCTTTCTCCAAAATCACCCACTGCGATCCAGGGCTGGTTCCAAAAGACATCGGGGCGTCTCTGTATTTCAGGGACGGCAGATTATAATGCGGTATAAGACAATAGGACGAGGCCCAAGCGCCAGAGACCCCGACCCCGAGAGCCAAGACGTACAAGACAAGTCCTGGTAACAGGGGGCGGCGGAAGAAGGGCACTGCCACTACTATATGCCGGCTGTACAGCCCGCTGCCAAGAGACTCGCGACAACTGCACCGGGATGAGAACTTGGCAGATAGCAAACGCTCAGTACGCCGGGGTGGCGTAGGGTTCTCTCGGGTAGGTCGACGAGTAAGCCACGTTGCTAAATTGGACGTCATTCTCCGCGTACGTCGGCGCATACTTCACTTTAAAGCCCTGTTGTGATTGCGGTGGCTCCGTCTCGTAACTGTTGGCATCAGTGTACGCGGACCGAGGCTCTCCACGTGGCGCCGAGGTATTAGCCGCTGCGTGCTTTGCCTTGTGGCTCTTCGACGAAGACACCGTCTCATGATGCTTCCGGGTTTTCCCGTCGGGGGCGACACTGTATCGTCGTTCCGTGGTCAGGACTTCAGTGGGAGACGGGCCTCTCCGGCTAGAGCGGGGGTAATGCACATCCTCATCGGAGTCCTCTTCGGACAAGGAAGCTTGATGGCGGCCCCGGCCTCGTCCGCGGTCACCACCAGGATGCCATGAATCCGCGCGGCCAAGACTAGGCATAGGCTGCGGGGGAACTCGTGGGTAACTCTCGGTGTAAGAGCGGTTGGGATGTATGACCCTGTGGGAGTCAGAGTAAGACTTGTGGAGTGGTGGTGGGGCTACACGAGATGGCGACACGTCCACGACACGCGCTTTTGAAGTAGATCGGGAGCCGGATTTCTTATGCGATGCCTTCTCTCTCGACCGTAGGGAATCAGGTGGCACATGCCGACTCGACTTTGCTGATGATCTCTTCGGCGTCTCCTCCTCTACCTCGATATCCCGAGTAGGGGGCGGCGGCGGCGGCGGATGCACAGCAGGAGCTGCTGGAGGAGGCGTAGGTACGGCAGGCGCGGCAGCAACGTGCCTGAAGGATACCTGGTCAAAGGTAGGCGACCGGCTCAAGTTAGGCATTTGCGAACCTGATCTTTCAAGGTACCGAATTGCAGAGTCCAAAGTTTCGGAATTCTTCCTCTCGCGGTCCAATGCCCGAGGTGCCGTTCGGGGTATTTCATGAGCGGTCTCCTCCAGTTTGCGACTGCTACTCGACTTCTTCTCGGGAAGTGGTGTTGCCGGGTCAGAGTCTTCATGGTAAGGCTCTGGATAAGAAGGCTTGTGACGGCGGTGCTTATCATCGGCTTCCTTCTTGCGCTCCTTATCCGCTTTCTTCTTGTCCTTATCCTTATCCCTCCGTTCTTTCTTTTTCCTCGCCTCCTCTGCCTCCTTAGCTATCTCCTTGGCCTCCTTGGCTGCTTTCACCTCTTGCCTTATTCGCTCCTCCGCTTCCTTCTCTTTCCGTTTCCGCCTATCGCGCTCACGCTCCCGTTCCCGCTCGTGCTCCCATTCCCTTTCGCGATCACGTTCACGATCGCGGTGTTCGCGCTCGCGCTCGCGTTCGCGTTCGTAGGTAGCGGGCTTCTTAGAGCGCCGCACCTCCTCGTACGCCGCCCTTGCGCCCGAGCCTAGCTCATCTTCCCAGGAACGAGAGGACGAGTAGCCTCCGCTGTAGAACTTGGCCGAGGAGGGAGAGGTTCCGGCCTTGGCGAATGTCGAGGGCCTAGGTTCGGCTGCCCGGATTTCGGGTTCGAAGTAGCTAGTCCTCGTCCGTGAAGAAGCCCGAGCGTGACTGGGGGAGGACCCGGACATCCGGGCCCTCTCCTTCTCCTTCTCTAGCTCCTTATACTTCTCATTATATCTGACCTTCTCGTCGTACTTGCTCCTGGCAACCTCATCGGTCAAAAGCTCATAAGCCTCGTGGACGCGCTGGAACTCCTCTTGCTTCTCGGCCTTCAGCTGAGGATCTTGGACCTTGTCGGGATGGCATCTGAGGACAAGCTTTCTGTAGGCGGTCCGGATTTCTGGAAGCTGTGCATCCTTCGAGAGGCCGAGCGCCTTATACGGATCAGGTGGAAGAGTGAACATGATGAACAGATATCAACCCCGAGGTTACCGGATGCGAGCCGTAGTCGAGATGGTTCAGGATGAGGCAGAAGAGAGAGCGGTGCTGGTTTTGAGGGAAGTCGTCGTAACCAAGCACGTAGACTGTGACGACAGTGCAGAATGCTATTGCATAGGTGCAGTGTGGCAATGAGGCAAATAGCGTCTTTGAAATACAATGGTCGAAACCGACGAGGAAAATAGTGAAATAGTAGTAATAAAAGTACACGACCCGTAGAGATACTTAACAAGCAAAATCCCTGTCAACAACGAGCTACACCCCTATGGTTCCAGGGAGGTAGGATGTAATTTGATGAAGAAGGGGAAAGTCAGATTCAATTAAGAACTGACTCTTCGAACAGAACGATGGCGACGGCTAGCTAGAGGGTCGCCCCTTCAACGGCTTGGTCGAAGCTTGGGTCTAAAAGCGAAAGGAAAGGGATCGTCCCACGTGCTATGACGGGAGACTATGGATCGAAAAATGATGAGCGTAATATGTTGGCTTTCCACAAAAGCGTGGTTGATGAGGTCACGAAGAGGTCGGGCAGCAGCAGCGAAATCAGCACGAGGGGGTTTGCAGGTGGGAATGAATGCGGTTTTGAGGCTTGACCTGGCTCCCCCTGGGCAACCCAAGCAACCTTGCTCTGGTCTTGTTCCTCAACGGAACTAGCAGATTGAATTGGGGGTTCGAATGGGGGTCGATGATTGTGCGGATATACCCAAGCCGGTGGACTGGTGCCACTTCAGTATACGCGGCGGAGTACTTATAGCACTATCACTATCTGCGTACCCCTGGGTACCTGGGGAGCCCGAAAGACGGGGGGCAAACGGAGAATGGGCTGTGAAATCCTAGTGTGGACGATACAGTACCTGAGTACTTAAGATGTGCACCAGGTACGGGTTGGTGGGGATCTGGTCCAGGTGCGATCTGGCCACGGGAAGCGATCGTCTTTGACAGCGGAACCGGTCGAATTGGTTAGCTGGTTAGCGGTCTCTATAGGCCTCGTCTGGGACTCATTGGTGCTTGGCCTGACCAGTCGAGTAACTCCGAATCCCAGCTAGGGAACTTTGCCTCCTATGGTGCTGGTATGTATTGTACGTATGTGTGCATGTACATATATATGTGTGTGGGCAGGTCGTGGAGTGGAGTGAGTAACAGTGGAGACTTAATGGTGAGTGTGAAGGGGTGACTTTCGAAACGTCGGTATAGCGATAGCAACCACGGGTAACCCAGCGACTTTCATATACACCTGGCCACTTTAGAAGGGCTGAGTGTTGTTACGGGTCGGGACTGGTTTATTGATGCGGACGCCGCCTCGACGTCGGGCCTGACTAATACGGCTTCTTAGTGAGGTACTATTAGGAAGAGAGTGGAACAGAATGTT
Source organism: Monosporascus ibericus (assembly GCA_004154915.1). NCBI lineage: Eukaryota > Fungi > Ascomycota > Sordariomycetes > Xylariales > Monosporascus > Monosporascus ibericus. Next base: position 98,011 of record QJNU01000060.1, read on the forward strand.
TCGAAGAATGCGGTTTGATTGATAATTAGAACTAGTTACGCTTTTACCTGGCGCAGACTCTAGAGGGTGCAAATCTATCCCGTTCTCGCCGGGTATCTTTGTGATTCCACGAAGCCAAGAGCGCTCAATCAGGAAACAAGTTGTTCTGCTTGCACGTGCATTTATGTAGGTACTTGGTAACTAATCGCCCCGGTATGAGGGTCGCTATCGGAGATGTCCAGAAACACGACTGGGGGACAGCCCCCAGAAATACATGCGGTGTGGGTTGAACTACTTGCTTACTCGCAAAGGCAGTAAGCCTTAGCTAATCCCCCAGAAAGAATCTCTTACTGAATTAAAGATCGCGGGGTGCGTAGGTGTCCGCCTATTCAGAGTGAATGGGAGATATGCAAGTATCCCTTCTTGCAGAGGCGAATATTCCCCTGGAGTGCGGCAGTGAAACAATCCGCAAGAAGGCAGAAGGGATTCACTAGTTGGATGAACGAATCCGAAAGGTCGTCAAACGGATACAAGGACCCCAATGTAGATTTGTTAGGGGCGAATTGTACGTATGCACGGCTTCTCATCAGTTGTTGCAGCTTCGCTTCCCCTTACTGCGCCGGTCAATGGGATGCTAGAGCGACCCGGTGGCTACTCTGACCCGCGCCCGTTGCGTGAACCGAGGCATCGAAGCCAATTGTTAGGGTCGACAAGCGGCGGTGGCAACGGTCACGTAACAGAGATTTCCAAGCCTCGAGGTGGTCAGTGGTTTGCTGATTTCGCCGTTGCGGCCAACCCTTGAACCTTGAAACTTTAACAACTTCGTTCTGCTTAGTAAATATGGGCTTCGGCCTGCTCTCCTCCCAATCTCCCGGCCAACCCGGAATGGGATCCTGAAGGTAAACGGGATTGTTTTGACCAAGTGCGCAGCGATCCAAGTGTCTGTCTACCTATCCAAGCACTCGTACGTCGAATGAGGAAATCCTGCGCGTTAGTTAGTGGGGTGAGTGGTATCCGCAGCATGTTTGACTTTGAGAAATCAACCAGCGGTGAAGATAGGATGCTATTGTTGTTCCTATCGTGCATGCGTTCAGTTATTATTAGTGCTCCGAATTTACCGGCCGGACTGCTCAGCTTCCGACAACTCATAGAGGCGCAAGGACCAGATGATGTCGACGTCCAAGGAATGAAATCTGGTTAAGCGATCTGTCCTTGGAATGAGACGAGGAGATAGAGTGACGAAGGACATAGCCAACCCCTTGGACAAATTACAGCACGACAATTCAAAGAACAGCAAGACACTTGATCGGTCATCTGAGTCGCGACAGACGGTCCCGTTGTCGAATGCGATTGTGGCACGATGATATATGGGGCCTGCACCAACAAAAAGCAGTTCAAGGGTCGCACTAGCTGTCTGCATGCTTGGGAAACGTGATAGCTTCCGGAAGGAGTCGTTCGGCTGTGACTGTAGACGATTCCGGCAATCGTCGAATGTTTACTTGACCAGGGACAGTAGTATGTTGTCATGACACTCCATAGATGGATTGACCTATATCCATTTACATCGTGTATCAATAATACGAAGATCCACCTACGACAGGGACCAGCGGAACGGCCCTTTTTCAGACAGGTTGGCTGTTTCTGGAAGCCCTACTTGTTGTAATGCGGCCGTTGGCCCTTCTATGGTTGCCGAAAGCTAAGGTCCTCACCGATCCCGCGCCGGCTGGGCGACTGGGAGACCGTGGCAGCAGGCTGTCGCGAAGAATGTTTGGGCCGTTGGCTGAATTGGCAGCCTCATTGCGGCAGGTCTCGTTTCTCGTCAGTGCTCTGCCACACTGATTCGTCACCAACTTATCCGGTAGATATCTATCAGAATTAGTATAGGGCCCCATTGGCCGTTCGATTGACGTAGAACCCGTGTTATCCTAGCATTACCTCCTACGTCGCCCGGCAGACACGATCATGAGCGGCAGGCTCGATAGCATAGGCCCTTCTACGTAAAACCGTCACATTTGATGTACAATCAGCCTGCGGAATACGATCCATACGCGCAGCAGATCAAGATCTCCAGGATGCTTCCTCCCTTGAGCGCCTCAGGCCAGTCCATGGCCAGGCTAACAACTTCCTCGTGCTGAATGTCGTATGCTGGTCGTCACACCCACCCTCTCCCGCCAGTTCACCACCATCTGTGGCTGTTTCGTGGAGTCGGGAGCCAATTGACGCTGTCGCAGAAGCAGGTACGCTCCTAGATGTGTAGAACACGGGCGGTCTGATGGTGTGCATCTCATATGGGATGACTGTAATCACGGCGCTGGAGGGCTGCTTACCTAGTCTGATGACTACGCAATCCTAAGGGATGTCGTACGAGAGCCGAAGAAGGGGGGGCCGCACGAGGCCGGCCACGAACCTAAAATGGTGTGGGGGCACGGCGGGAAGGGGTTGTTGGAGGGGAAAGGGCGGAGAGCCTCGCAAGCCAAGGGATGTCACCTCCATCTGACTTGCAGAGCACGGATCGCAACCTATAGCCCACAAACTGCTGACTTACTGGCCAGATTCAGGACTACTTCCCAATTCGAATCTGTTACTGGACGGGGTCGTCCACTGGCTGGATGTGGTGGATCAACTATTGAACCACTTGAGCTTCTCGTCCCATCGAAGGGGAAGGACTCCCCCAAACTTCCAAGAGCAGCTGGCCTTTCAAGGAGTCTTAGTGTGATCTCAACTCTCGTCACTTGCATCAATCTGATAGGGTATCAAGGTTCCACCAAGACCCCTCAAGCGGTCAACCTAATGATACGTTATGGATGTTCGTTCGTACCTCTTTAAGTAGTATGCATGTACAATTATAATTTCCTGTGGGATGGTGGATAGTTCCGGGCATATCGAATATCTGCCGCTATCCTGCTACGTTGGCCCATTTTACGTTGGGGTTATCTTACCTTCCTATTCTATGTGGTGCCAGTACGAACTATCGGGCAGTTATCATTCAGCGACCATGTAGTAGGTACTCAGGTTGTAAGAGAAACGATTGCCTTCAACGGCACTATCCTATCGATATCTGCCTACACTGTCGGATCACCGCGAAGACATCCATTTTATGTACTTAGCGTCGTCTTCCAAGAACTCTCCGACGGCGTACGTCTGCAGGTGGGGGAGGGGTCATGAGTTCGTAAGCAGAATTCGGTAAGGAGAGGAGTTTTATAAGAGCTATGACAAGTCGATGTTTTAGTCGGCGCGGAAACTGGCACGTCCACGTGAATTCAAACCATTCATAGCCTGTCTTGGGTGACACCAGTCTCGAATAAGAACTCCATGGGATCTACTTACGACATTGGCAGGTACCTAGGTACCTAAGATTGATACGCCCGCCAAATACCCGATTCCACAACAATCCCCCCCTTTTTCTAAGATACACATCATAACGCATCTTGGCAAATGTTACCCAGGGTTTGACGCCGATGCCAGGAACACTTCGTCATCCGGCTTCTGCGGCTTTCGAAGGATGCTTCCATACATGCTGTGAATTGAGGTGAAAGCGATCCCGGCAGCCGTACCTGACGCTGCTTCCTCCTGTAAGCCGTTACCCTGTTGGCTGCAGGACTTTTCTTTTCATCATGACCTGCCCACCTCCTGCTACGTAGTTAGTTGCGTGGGCGGTGAGCATCTATCTATCGATAATATCAGACACGGACGCCCCGCTAAGGTTTAGGTAACCAGGCAAATGGTCAAGGACCGCACGAGTTTACCAAATGGTTGGACGACTCGGCTTCGAGCTCCTCACGACTTGGGCCTACCTAGGTCGCTTCTGGCTTGCCGTGCGTTATTAGCATCGGAGGTGTCAAGAATAGTTTCCAAGCGCGCCCGTGTGTTGCCTTCTCTGGACCATTCAGAATCTTCGAAACCTTCCGGTCCGCCCAATCACCTGTGCCACCAACGCCCCATAGAAGCACATTGCATGCCCCTCCTCAGCTGTTGTGGCATTCGGCTTACGAGATGGGGAGGGCTTCATGCAGTGCCGGCCACAAAAAGGCCGCCTGCAATTGGCCTGCGGGGAGCCGTCCCATCCCAAGCGCCCTGTGCTTCCCAGATATTACTCTAGAATTCCTCTTGACCACACCAAGCTGACAGTGATACAAAAAACAACCGCGCTAGATCTATGTATGTGTGTGTGTGTGTGTGTGTGAGGCTTTTATCGACTTGTGGGAAGATATGTCTATGAAGGTTCTTTTTCGAGTCCTTTTCGAGTTGCTGGGGTACCCCGCACTCAAGTGACCCTGGTCGAGGTTGTGATGAGATGATTGGGTTATGTGCTTATGATTGGACGAAAATGACCTAAAAGTCGAGCAACTCCCCTCACCTTCCAGCAGAGGGGGCCTATGGGACGGCGCCGGCCGCCAGTGAAAGCCGCTCCAGTTTGAATATGAGAGGCAGCCGGCGACAACTGGGATGGTCCTAGTTACATGTAATCTGGTTACGGGAAGCAGATCTAACCAGGAAAGCTCCCGTTTCCGGATAGACCCTTTCTGATATCCGGGATGAACCTTGTTGCCTAATTGACGCCCGCACACTACTTGAGCTACACCTTACATGCGATGAAGACAAGTATACATGAATTGACAAGTGGTACCTATCAAAGGACCAACTAATAATACTCAGTTTAGCAACTTGCTGGTTCCAAGTGGTTGTTGGAGGAAGCGTGCAAAGACATTGATGTCACTCACTAGATGCAATACGGTAATGCTGCACATCAGAATTGACCGCGTGGAGCAGCTGACTGAAACCCTCCGCCTCAGAGCCGAGACAAAAAACGTGAAAGAGCTGGTAACACTCTGAGACTGCCGCGTGTCCGGTTGGGCCATCCCAGATGTCACATGCTGCGGTCACGGTTACAGTATTAAGTCACACAGGCCAGCCAGCATTAGACGGATAGGCAGAGTCCGCGTTTATTATGAGCAGACATGCGACGGAGCACTCGTCAGACATCAGTGGTCGATCGTATCCATTTATGACTCAGCACTGCCTCTACACGACTCGAGACGTAATTCGCATAGCGCCCATACCGTTCTTCTAGGGAGCGAAGCAAAAGGATCATCCAGGATTTGCATAGCCGCAATACGCGCGCCGTGCAACCGGAGGACCCAATGCGGCTAGGCGGGTGGCATAGTCGCCACGGCCCTCGCAGAGGAGTACGTAAAAGAAGTGGGATCGTAGGCATAGTGTCAGTAGTAAGAGCACGAAGGTAGTAGGAGTAGTAGGTCACGCCTTTCGTCTCGGTCAGTCATCTGGCGCGCTATCGTTCCAGACAGGCAGGTCCAGGTCGACCACTATGGGCTTATTCAACAAACGCGGACCCCGGTGCGGGTAGGACGCCGTCTGGACCGCGCAGTTGATGAAGCAGGTCTCTCTGCGTCCGAGGCGGCCCGTCAACGCCGCCTGGTCGTTCCACACGGACTCCGAATCCCCGCTAAGCCCCCGTGTCCCGATGCCCGGGTTCGCACCCTCTGGTTCCGCCTCCAGTGGCAAAGCCATCCGGATTGTCGCCGGTTCCGGTGCTTTTGCGACCCCGGAGGAGGCGTAGTTGTCGAGCGGGTTTCCGCCCCGCGCCGTCAGATCAACGAGACTGTTCTTCTCGTTCCCGACCCCTGGGTCCTCCCACTGCTGGACGCCCAGTTCCTTGTACCTCATGTGCCCGTTCCGCAGGTCCCAGCGCACCCGTTCCGCACCTCTGGCGTCGTGGATGTGACCGCAGACGGCTATCTTCGGTCGAACCCTCCACAGCGCCTGCCTCAGCACCTCGCACCCCTGGGCCGCACCCCGGCTCTCGTCCAGGTGCGTGCGCGCAGGGCCGTGCGTGATGACGACGTCGGCGTCTAGGGGGATGTCTCCCCAGAGCGCCGCGGCCATCTCGTCGTCACGTGGCTCGTACTGGAAGGCCCACCGGCCGTACCGCGGCGTGTAGGGGCTCCCGAACACGGAGAAGGTGGTGCGCGGCCCCCCCGGGGACGCGAGCCGGACCACGCGGCTCGCGTGTTCCAGGTAGATCAGCGACTCGGACCGCGCGAGCAGGGCCTGGCACTCGGCCGGGTCCTGCGGCGGCCCCTGGTTGTGGTGGAAGTACCGCCCGTACTGCTCGTAGAATTCCGCGTCCAGCGTCAGGTCGTGGTTCCCCGCCACCACCAGCTTACACTCGAACTCAGCCTTCTCGAGCCAGGCCACCTGCTTAGATAGCTGGGATTGCGTTAACCCCGGTCAATTTCAGTTTCAGTTTCAGTTTCTCGTCAGCGACTGTTTCTTAGCTTGCTTAGAAAGGAGAGGCTCCCGACCAAGGAGGTGGCAGACGAATTGAAACTAAGTATACAGAAGTGCTCGTAGGATGTTGCGATCTCGATGCCCACTCGCCTGTCGGCGTAGGAGGCGGTGGGCGTGTAAAGGCTTACTTACCTCCGTGGTGCTCCCCTTGTTCGTCAGGTCCCCGCAATGGATGAGCACGTCACCCTTAGGCAACTTCACCGTGCAGTTGTGCGTGTCCGAGATGCAGACGAAGCGTGTCCTGCGGGTGCGCCGGGGGAGGTCTCGCCGGGCCGTCTCCGCCTCCGCCTCCGGCATCGTTCGAGCAAACGGGATATATACGATCGACTAGCGCTCCGACCTGGCACTGCCGGATTTCCCGATGCCCGATGGCCTAATTCCAGTCCTCTAAATGCTAGACGCGGAACCGTGTAATGTCAAACCTCTTTCTCTCCTCCTATGCGACAATGCAAATGCATTTGCATGAATCCACGCAAGCGTAGGAGATGACGCAAGTTATTACCGACGGACACGACTGAAAAAGTTCGGCGCCAGTGACGTACGTCGAACTGCAGGCATCATCCGCTTGACGTTATCTCTATCGTGTGTATACTCGGGACTCCTTGGTGTGTTGTGCCTGATACGGAGCAATTCTCCTCGGAGTCCTAATTGCAGTGATGCTGCCGCGAGTCTAAAATATAACTTAGGGAATATAGGAGGAAAAGAACTTTTGGGCGGAATCCCAGTTGCAGGACGCCCGGTATCGACAGGACGATGAAGTAGTTTGATGTTGATCAACCAGGCTTCGCCTACGTCAAATGGTGGCACAGTGTACGTAGCGTGGATGCGGCCGGAGAGGTTCGGCGGGACTCCCTGTCTACCTGTGCCGCACGTATATACACATACATATATATGTGCACACAGAGTCCATTTCGCCTTACAACCTGGCAGAACAGAGCATATACGTAGAGCTCATATGTCTCGCGCAGTCTGCACAGTCTCTACGTATGTTCAAGCACGGGGCTGCAATTGGTATTCGGCTCTTCTTCGTAAACCGTTGACAGATAACATGGATGGACCCTTATCCGAAGTTGGAGGCTGGTTGGTGGAGATGTTGGGACCCTATACTGTAAGGTAGAGAGGGCTGGGCCACTTGGATATCTCCAAGCAAAGCATTACTCCTACTGGCTACCTAAAGTCAATTCAGCCTCCTACGAGGCTCTTCTTCGTTTTCTGATGCTTTGGGGTCAATCTTGGCAGATCGCGTAAAGGCCTTTAAACGTGGACAGAGACAACCCCGATTCTAGAAGACTTCCATTGTCCGGCACTGCATTAAACCCCACTAACACACATGAGGTTAGCGAGGTAGCGTTGGAAGAATGAAGCACCGAGCGCCGGTTAATGATTGCAGGGCTCGATGTCCGGATGTGGAGATCAATAGTATATCCTCGATAAGCTGATTGATCAATCACGTTCGCGAGCTCCGAATCAAATCAAAGGTAAGCAATGCATCCTTGAAAGGCGAGGCCAGAATAAGAACATGACCGATGACCGTGACCCCCTTTCATTCAAGCCACGGCCACCACCAATTTTCATCTGTGCGCTTGCCACACTACACTTCGCTTTTTTCTTCTCTCGTGTCCCTTTCGCGCCAATCTCGACTCTGAAGACTGCTGGCTGTTGCTGCCGCTGCCGCTGCCGCCGCCGCCGCCGCCGCTGCTGCTAAACAACAGGCTTTACAGTGTGGAGGTTCGAAGGGGGGCACTTGATGGTTGATAAAGTGAGTGCGCATTTCTATCTGCTCATGTCCATATCCAGACCCATATTCATATTCATATTCATATCCATATTCGTATCCATTATCTTCATGCATAACTTTTTCTAATCACTGGATGGGTCCTTGCATCTAGGAATTTACTTCTTCTGTTTCCGCTTTGAGGGTTTCCCCGGTTCTTACTTTGTTTCATTCCGCAGCAAGTTTACGTTAGACTTGCCTGCCGTCCATTCCCTGTCTCAATCTCTTTACTTTTACGCAGATACACCGCCAGTACCTATACGTCTCAATCATTCCCTTGTCTCACTTCCCCGGACGGCGCTTCTTCTGCTTCTTATTTCGTTGGACTCGAGGAAGACTGAGGATCTTGGAGAGGATCTGCATCAGTAGCAAGTCGAGGAGGCAGAAAGGGTCTCTCCCTCAGCTTCACATGAACAAGCATCCTCGGACACGACGACAATTACTGGTACGCGAATTTAATACCAAAAGCCGTCGGCATATATCGAACTAGAACCACATCGCCCCAAGGCATCGAGTCTCTGTCTATAAGGGGCCCGGCACCGTCACGCGCCAGGGGGCCAAACCAACTAACCCCAACTACTAGCACAGCGGCCTGCGTTCTCGGCGACCAACTCAAGCCGCCTACCTCATCTTCGATACGGCAAACCAGCCCCTAGTCTCACACAGAACCCAAAAACGCCTCGTCCTATTTACCGTTCCTCTCCCCTACTGGGTCGACAGCCGCTGGCGACTGCTGCATTCAAGTATCGAGATCGACCTTCAACAAAGCCAACCTACCCACTTTGCTCCACGAACTCTTCCATTAATCCGGCAACCGCCCTTGAATAAACCTTAAACCGACATTACTCACTAACCCCCCCAAATACGACATCTGACAACGCAATCGAGGATTCATTCTCAGGCATCAGCAGACAAACAGACGTCATTACGGCGTCCTCCAGGTAACACCTGCGCCCCCGGCGATCGAAATGGCAGCAATGTCAGTCGCGCCGGGTGCAACCACTACAACCACTCTCACTCCTCCAAGCAGTTCCCATGGACATAAGCCCGGATGGAGCCTGTCATCTTCAGGTCGTCGAACGGTGAGTCGACAATGCAGTAGTTCACGGGGCTGACACCGTCCCAAATCTGTATCGACTAGACCCCTGAAGTCATGTCGATCTCATTCCTCAGTATGTGCCTCAACTGACCCGTGCTTCTCGTTGCAGAATTCAATGAAGGATCCGCGGTTGATGGACGATGAGCCCACAGAGTCCCTCCATTTGCAGAATGGCCGCTTGGACAGCGACTCGCACACGCTTGACGAAACTTCTTCCACGAAAGGTACGACATTATTCGGAGACCAGACAACCTCACCGCCAGCAGCCGGAGAAGGGGCTGCGCACCAATCGAAGGGTACAACCGGCGTAGCTGACAGCACTCCAGAGAATCTCGAGCCCGGCCAGCCTGCTTCGCGCCCCGAAAAGAGGCGATCGGACGTAGAAGGACCCAAGGACGACCTGAACTCAAAATGGATTCATAGGGACAAACTCGCCAAGATAGAAAACGAAGAATTGCAGGCCGCCGGCATCATACTACCCAAGTCGAGGTCACACAGTCGACCACGGCGAGATCGAAGCCAAGAGAAGATGAACGGTCACCGACGGGCTGCGGATGGCTCAGACCAGCAAACGTCCACTAGGTCTCGGAAGAACTCGGCACTTTCGGAGAAACCGCTCGACTCGGAAGCACCAGCCTCTACGTGGGACTTACGGCTCCCTGAAGAGATTGCAGAGGACCCACAGGAGCGACTGTATTATGCACCGAACGGCTCGGGGAAGGGGTCGCGCATTCCCGTACCGAAGCTAACTCCTGCGCCAATCTCGTCCGCCGCACGAGATCCCGTCGAACGAGGCAACATTGTATCGCGGAAGGCCAGTGGTAATCTGCTGGATCACGAGTCGTCTATCCCGGTGCCACAGTCCCGGTCACGAAGCGGTAGCGCCAATGCTCTCGAGGAACCCGAACGAGTTCAGCTAGCAAAGCGCTCCACTACTGACATTTCACCTAAGAAATCGACAACAAACACGACGCGTAAGACAGCACCCAAGGATAAGCTGCCGGCACAGAGCCGACCGAAAACACGATCGGGATCTAAAAACCGGAGTACTTCCTCAACGCGCCCACTTACTCGGTCCGGCGAATTGTCCCCGACGAGGGCACCGGAAGGCGAGCCGCCGTGGATGGTCTCAGCTTATAAGCCAGACCCGCGCCTTCCACCCGATCAGCAACTCCTCCCTACTGTGGCCAAGAGGTTGCAGCAAGAAAAATGGGAGCAGGAGGGCAAATTTGGGAATATATACGACAAAGAGTTTCGCCCGCTTAATGAGGAGGGCTTCCTTAAGGCCCCCGAAACTGAAAAGTCTAAGGATGGCGACAATGACGGCAATGGCGAAGAGAGGCAGGAAGACAATGGAGAAGAACGGCAGGACGAATGGCCATTACGAGCCGACGCTAAGAGCCCGAGCCTGAGTCGACCAGGCACCGGTTCCTATTCGACCATGCCAAAAATCCAGGACAAGCCCAACGTCAGCCCTTTGCCCAGCCCGAGACTGCCACAGCAACAGACTCAAGCTCAGGTAAAGACGGCACAGACCATCAGAGTACCAGAGCCTCCGGAAGAACAGCAAGAAAAATCCAAGGGCGGCTGCGGTTGCTGCATCGTCATGTGATCAGCATGGGAGTGACAGCCTGAAGTCAATCCGGTTCCAGGGTGGCTGAAGGTACATATATGTGGTCTCGACGGAGACCACCAGACTGGCAACCATATTCTAACGACGTTACGACTCTTTTTGTGCTTTTATCGCTTTGAGCGCTCCATTCTTCGCATTGGGTTGTAGATACTCCCGACCCTTTATCCCGCGTATATGGCTGGCGCCATTGCAGCCGTACATATCTCCTGATGCGAGAGGGCTCATCGGGCGGACAAACAACACATTCGCATACATATCCCCACCTCCCCTGCATTGTCCAATAAACCCGACCCGACCCGAAACTATGTTGCTTTCGACCTGTTACCTATTCCTACCTTGTGGCTTTTAAGTAAAGCTATGCAGACATCGGCGTTCGTTCAGGGTTTGAACTAAGTTTTGTCTGGGTTACGGGCGGCATGTTTGTGCGTACAGAGATAGCATGTTTATTACAAGAAGAGAGAAGTCACCTGCTGCCAGCGTCGGCCCCGAATTACTGTTCATAATGTGGCGTTTCTTCCTTGGTCGCGTTTGGGTGTGGGTGCGCGTGTGTTGGGGCGTTTTTTCCTCGTGCTGCGCTGCTTTCTGAGATGACGCAGCCGTTTGCTGCGGTATTAAGAGTCGAAGGGGAGACCGATGCGATTACCGGGGGAGAGGTCGAAGCCAGATATATAGAGAGAGCGTCCGTGTCTATCACATTCGGGAGAAGCGAAGATGGGAGAGCGGGAGGACGGTGTCGAAGTAAGAGGGGGGGGGAGTTCTCGGCTAGATGATTATCGACCTCCTCTCGCTGAGCACTCAGGTAGTTAAGAATCTATGAAATCTTACTAAATACCTAGACATTAGCTCGTTACACTGTTGAGTCCTCTCCATTTCTTGTTTGTCGTCTTGTGCCGGCGGCTACATGGTCCGGTCGGCCACCAAGTGTGTTGTGTTACCTTGCTCCACAGACTTAGTGCAAACATAAAGCATAACTGAGGAGGATACATGCTATATAGCGCCTTCCTTCTCTTAGAACAACTGCCGCTTTCCTTCCAAAGCAGTTAGACGAAGCCTTCCAAAGAAAGTTTCTGCGTCAGCTTAGTTACTCCCGGCTGTTCCGCCAGTTGCTGTTTTCTCTCCACCACGCCACGCTATAAGCCTACACAACTACACTCCTACACCCTCTCCCACATCTAGAGATACGATCTCAAGTTACATCGTCTTTTTATTGTTTTCTATCAACATCTATACCTCCTTTAAACGTCGTATCCGGCGGCTTCTTCGAGTTCGTGACTCAACGTACCATGTTTCTGACTTATATAGCGCCCAACATTGTAGATGAGTATATACCCGATCTTCTTGTCTATCCTTGTCGGCTTCAGGACATTTAGGTAAACCAACATGGACTCTTTCCTTCATTCCCGGCAGTTGTTCTATTGGGATCCCACCCACTCTGGACGAAGGCTTTGTTCTATATCCCTACTGCTTTTCTTTGATATACCTTACCTTTATCAACTCGAGTGGCTTCCTTCAACTGCTCGCTGCTTTTCCCATCGCAGCTTCATCTCATCAACTGGAATAGCTTCCATCAACTACACACTGCTTGACTCATAGCATACCGGCATTATTTAGTGGTGCCTTCAAACCCCCCGCATCTTCTGATGCTTGTGATTGATAAGGAAAACTTTTCTTGTTTGGCTAGGTAAGTTGCGTGTATAACCTCTTTCACACACATTGACCCCCTGTTCCTCTCACTCTATTCCTATGTCACTCTCTTTCTGCTACATACTATCTCTCTCCCTTTGCCACACACATGTACTCTCTCTCTCTCTCTCTCTCTCTCTACCACACGCTCATAGAAACACTCACTCTCTCACTCTTCCATACGTATAAATATCTCTCTCTTCCACACTGTCTACTATCTTCTCTCTTACCCATATCTCTGTTTACCTCCCTTCCATCCACACGCGGCTTCTTTTCTACATTCCAGAATTTCCTGCATTGCATACAGGTGCGCATTCTCTGTGCTTCCAAGAATTCGCACACTCCAGCTTCTGTCCCCGATGGAACAAAATCTTCTTGCCTGCCCAGCTGGGTTGCCTATATAGCCACTCAGGTCAAAAGCTCAGCTTGTTTATGCTTTCCGAAGCACCCGTATTTCTCACCTTCACTTGTCTTGCCGTATATTTGCCTTCTCTAGCTCGTAACAGGCCCTGCACACCTCACATCAACTAACTTACTCTCAACACAGTCTCTGGAATTGCAGGCTCTCAGCTCTGCTTCTTCTTATACTCTCAAGGCCAACACATTGGACCGTATGGCTGTCCGCCTCTCACTTCGGCTTTCCACTTCCATCTTCCTTTCAACCTATTTATACAGTTATGCCAACAACTCTAAAGAACCCTCTCACGTTATCCAACTCTATGCACTACCACTTCCGCTCCTGCCTTTTCTCCAGGCACTTCATGTCTTCACTTATATCACGCCTCTCTTCTGCTTAGTCCTATACCGCCTTATTCTTCACTTTGTTCCTGTCTCGGCCTGATTATGTCTTGCAGTCACGCACACATAACACAAACATGTACACGCGCACAACTCCTCTGTGCCTGGTCGACATCATATCACAATGCTCTACAGGATGTCCTAGCTACGGCCATCTCTGAGCTGATTGTTGTTCATATAATTCCCTTATCAACCTCTTCTGCCACTTTACCTCAACAACTTCACTCTAACAGGTTCACTCTTCTGCGAGCTACCGGTAAGTCTTGAACAGCCGTACCTCGTCAACAGCTCCATCTTGCGACTTCGCCTGTTGCTGTTTCGACCAAGAATAGGTAGTCTGAGAAATACGACATGGACGCTCTTATGCTAGGCGCCTGAAGGATTGTGACCTGTTTTTCACAAGCACAATGAAGAAGTCACTGGACGAATTCCGTCTGCACCGCCAGCTCCTCGACTTCATGAGCCTCTACAAACCGATGCTCGCTTCCACTATTTCGAGTGTCTTCTCCTTGCCTGCCCGAAAGTCTGGATACCACTGTGTCCTCTGTACGCCTCAACTCTGAAATGATCGTGTCTCGCGATCACGCACACAGGCCACGGCACAGACACTACTCACACATCAGACACAGTCTTTCTCTTTATGTTTATACATATCCATGGTGCAATGCGTTACAGAACGTCCCAGTTATATTCCTCTCTCTCAATTGATTACTGTTCAGCATCTCACCGTTGTCAACTACTCTACCTCATCAACAGGTTCACTCATCAACAGGTTCACTCATCAACAGCTTCATTCCTCAGCAGCTCTACTCCGCCCCTCTTAGATCCTAACGTTCATCCCCGGTACTGAACATCAATCACGATCGAGCCTATATTCCTTGGGAACCACGACCGGAAACGCCACCACATACTTCATCATAGTGACAACTGCTACAGGACAAAAACTATCCGATGGATTTGGGCAACTGATCGGCGCACTACCACATCACTGTGAAGCCCGGTGGACGCTCGGACTTGGCATGCTACGCCCGCTGGGTTGATGGTGAACAAGGTCACTGTTGGTACGGAGTTCAGCCAGCTTACGATTGTCGCCCTCTAACTATCCTGGCGCTCTCCATGCCGGACATGCTTAAGCTTTCGAGATCTTCTTTGCCATATTTAACCGACCGCTCTTCTGAGAATGGTTCAGTTTCCTTCGAGTAAACCGATGTTCACGACAACAAGTTTGATTACTCGGTTTCTGCCATCCAAGGGGATATGTGTCATCAGGAAACGAATTTTCATTAGGCTCGCTGGGAGAGGCCCTGAGGCCTCAATTGAGTGTGTGGGAATGATATGAGCGAAACGCTAGATTCACCAACCACTTATCTGTTCCGTTGCCCGAACTGTGGAGCGAGTTTGGCCGGGTACGGGAAGTTGAAGGTATCTCATGGTCCTTAGACTTCCCCTGTTTTATCTTCGGCTTCGACCTTTTGATGACGAGGTCCCGGCTCGCGCTACGTCCGACATGCTCAAGCTTCCGAGAATGGACGCGCGGTTTCGCGAGAGACATCACAGTCCGAAAGTACAATCAGCATATGCTCGGCTTTACGGGTGTTCTCTGTGGCGTATACCATTGCAATGAGGAGCAATGCAAGCAGGCACAAGACAAGTAGCGTGCATGATCTGCCTTTGAAACCAACCGGTTGGGGCTAATCGATTCTTCACCTGTCAACTGCGCAGCCCATGGCCTAGGCGCTCTCGTCTCACCGGCCTCAGCGCACTAATCGAGAATATTAAATTCCGAATAGTTCTCGATGCGCTAGAGGTCGCAATGATGTCCAAGCCGCAGGATCTATACGATACGACGGGCCTGGTTTCATGTCCTAGGGGATGCAAGCCCCCGAGGAGAGGACTTCTTCTAAAATCCACCGCAGAACCAAAACTGGTCGCCGACGCTGATGGCATTGCCACCGCCAGAATTGATAGAAGCAGTGAGAATCAACAGCGATGCAAAGTCGTGCGGCCACCTGCCAGATAGCATCGTCAACCTCTCAAACCACACCGGCTTAACATTTATGACGATACCTGCTGATAGAAGAGTCATACGTCAATTCTGGGAGGTATATTCTCAAATTCGATGGCATTAAGCTGGCAGTATGCCCGGAAGTGCGTTTTCCGCTGCCAAAGCGAAAACGCCAAGGAGCGTCTAAGTCCGCCGAATCGTCTACGTCTGACCAAGCGTCTACGGCTCAGACACATGCATCATCGCTGTCGCAGGACACACTGTGCATTCAAGCATCCACACCATCGTTAACGGATAATGCGTCGTCATCCACAGTTATGACACGATGGCCAAACCCAGCCGCACAGCTCAACCCGGCAGCGCAGGCAACGACATCACTACTGTTCCAGCCGGTAGCAAGCAACGACGCTTACCTCCTTCGTATGGCGGAGTCACCGGCATATGCACCCATGTAGGCTGGCGCGGCGCGTAACTTTCTCTCGAATCATTTACTTCTCTTCGCCCACGTCGTCGGAGCACTTGCATTGAGATCCCCATCTCGCTTCCTGACATATTTTCGGGCTCTCTCTCTTGGTTATCTTCGGCATTTCTCGAGGCTATTTGGGTCGAATGGGCCGGTCTGATTCAGCGTTATGTGTCGGGCGGCGCTTGGGTCCGGAACGTATTTTGTGTATGCAAGGAGGTGATGACATCCAATACCGTCCTTACGATCTCGGAACAACTTTGCCGTGACAGGTGTATCATCTGTCAGAGCGTCTATACCGACAAGAAGCATAACTTCACATTATGCAGGTTCTTATGACCTAATAGTGTCCCGCCATAGTGTGGGGTCGGACAGTTCTGTCCACCTGCGTCCGGATGTAACAATATCAGGGACTGCACAACTAGGACATCAACACTCACATTCGTTACACATGAGCACTATTTGCTATAGCTCTGGCCGCGTCAGAATTGCTTCGACAAGACGGTGAATAAGGTCTTCGGCAGAGCAGGCATTGAGATGTTCACGACTAAGAACCGTCCCCAGAATACCGACTATGCAAAAAAAACTCAAAAAACTCAAGTCGGTGGAGCCCTATTGCGCCCGCGAAGGAGGTACAAAACAGATTCGTAAAAGCTGTAAAGAAGAATGCTCGGGAAGTCCTGGTAGAGCTACGGATGGAGGGTGGCCCTGCGAAGCGCTTTCATCCTGTACTGCCATGTTCCATAACCGACTTACACCCAGACACCGAGATAGGTCGCCTCCAGCCCCAGACTCTGGCAAAACAAAAAGGCGTTTCAAGGGTGAAACGCAAGCCGACGTATGATTCCAAAGCCGTCGTCGTGCCGACTCTGCCATTGCGCTTCAAGTCAACAATTCTGCCAATAACCGGACTCCACATCACTTTCGACACTTTCAAAGATTGCCCAGGTCATTGCGCCGCCGAGATCGAGTAAGCTCTGCCTCGATTAGTTCGTCTCCGCTATCAACAGGAATGCATCTGCCAAGGTACATCCGCCTGGTTGGCCTCATCCTCACTATCATCGCCGGGGACCTCACGCACGGCCGTTGGGACTTGGACGGAGAGTTTCGCCACCGGCGTCAAACAGGCCGGCAATTTTTCTTTTAGTTGGGCTGCGGCGTCCTCATCGTCGTGGGGCTGACCAGCCAGGCCCATACAATGTCGTTAGACTTGCTGGCCGCCTCCGTCAGCGGGAGCAGGAGCTGCAGCAGAAGCTGCAGTGGGAGAAGCTGGCGCCGGTGCGGCTGCGGCAAGGGCGGGCACAGTGGCCTGCCGGTTCAGTGCGGCATGGGACTAGCATAGCCAGGGCGTTTTCCGCCGAACAGCAGGTGAGCGTTCGAGGCTCAAGTCGAAGAACGAATGCGGCGCTCCTTATCACCTGGTTCTGTGACCGCAAGCGGCAGCCACTACGGCCTTCCAAGAATATAGTGCAAGTTGAAGAACTGGCAAGACACGCCTGAATCACAAAATGGACCATGGATTCTTTACGAACGATGCCGCTACCCACGGGTGCGGTCATCCCTCTAGCCAAAGTTGAGGGTGGCACGCATTCCACCGCCGTCGTCCCCGTAGCGCAAGCGATCGCCCGAAGCCCCGGCGGCCAGGCTTCGGCGGGCCTCGTTGCCGACGTCTTCAAGGTATATGTCGCTGTTGTCACTGGACCTGAGATGCGAGCGTTTGGTGGCTGCAATTCGAGAATCTCTGACTGTGTATCACTGCACGAGTTTAGCTCGTCGTCTCCCCGTGTATAATCAGTATTGCGACTTCATCAAAGCGGCAATGATTGAAACTCGTAACCTACCCTCGGATAGGTTGATTCGACATATCTATGGAGCATACAAGAAGACTGAGGCTCCCGGCCGCGTGCTCACGCTTTCCCTCAAGGGTTGGTGTCATCTCTCAAACCGTACACGACAGAAGCAGCATCACCATACGCCGTGCAAATGTTGCCCCCTCCGAGACTGGAAAATATGATGCATTCGCTACAATGGAGAGATGAACACGTATAGGGATTTGTTAAGTATAGTGCGGCACCAGTGATTCCGACCAGTTCGACGACGACGATCTGACCGAAACTCCGCACAACAAAAAGTTTCCGAGTGCTCACCACGATATCTGTTTATTGGCAGTGCCGTAAATAGCGCTACCGTTAGTTATGCTGTCCCTGACGATTCGAGTCATTATTGATCATAACCAGCGGCCCGCCGTCAGTGAGGATGACGAGACTGAGAAGGCCAAAGAACATGGGATAGGGCATGCTCTCTCCACGCGCACGTGCGAGGCGCGTACGAAGTGTGAGCAAATCTGAGGTTCCCAGTACTCCCCTCCGAGTCTGCACCGTCGGGCGCCACTTGTTTTTCGACAAATAGGCTCGATATTCTTGAACGCCAAGGCGGTCAATGAGCCAAGAGGAGCTTCGCAATTGCCATGGACTGAGGAACCACTGAAGCCCTATTTGGTCTGCCCGCGATTCAGCGGATTCTTCCAGTTTCCCCAGCCCCGAGCTTCGCCTCTCTTGGTTTCTAAGTAAGGAAATAGGTTTTTTTTGGGGGGGGGGCTTAGGCTCTCCGCCCGCATCCTGTGATGCTCAATCGTCGAAGATCCGTCTGTATGACTGTAAGGTCAGCAACGAATCCAGCTTCTTCTCTAAAGCCGATAATATTTGCTGGGTCCGATATTGGATCCATGTTCGAGCCGCTTTCCATGGACACTTACGAGCTATGCCTCGTTGCTGATGCTCGTAATCGGTTTCTGCCCGCCCCCGGCTAGCTATCGCATCACGCAAGCGTCCTGACTACGAATCTCAAGGCGATCAGGGAGCGAAACGGCCCAGTTAAGTCACTTCGACGGACCTACCCAAATACGTCGAGGTAGCCAAGTGGGACAAGCACCATGTGACGCAACTTTTAAGCAAGATACACGAGCGCCTTGGTAAGAAAGTTGCCCTCAGGCCATATTTGGGAAGCCGAGGAGAGCAAGGTCACATCATATACATCGGCTTTCGGCTCATCATCAACCATCACTTCAGTTCACACAGACATCTCCCTGTCAGTAATTTAGCACTCATTAGTCGAGCTGGACTTGGAAAAATATCTGGGTCCTCTAGAGAACAAGGTCTTCATGGGCTCCAGGGGTTTCGCCGAGGTGGAATCTCATGGTTCTAATACGATGTCGATAGAGTTGGTCAAAGGCTACCTACCCCTTTCAGGTACCTCGCCTGAACCCTGCAAGTTGGTTCCCTGAACTTCGGTTCAGCTCCCTGCAGTGGGCAGTCCCATCGCCTGCAGCAAGCACCTACCTATTGAGCCCCAAGCCATTAGTAGCTAAAATCCGTGGGAAAGCGTACAACTGCCTAGAGACTACCCTGCTAGATGGACCCAAGGCACTGGGCCGAGTTTGAGGAATGTTCTATGCCGGCCGCCTATCTGAGCTCGAGGGTTCGCTAACGTCATTGAAGATTGATTAGTTTGCCATTCTTCTACGAGTAATCTTACAAGGCCCGGCTATCGGATGGAAGTTACCATTGCAAGAAGCTGGGATGATCTCTCCCCCTTTATGATAGCTATTGTCCTTGTCTGAAGCCAGCGGTTTACCTTCGGACAGCCAGGGCCTAGCTCTATGTTCTCATGTTTCTGTCATGCGAGTTACTCCGCGTTAGATGAGATACGCAGACAAGCAATCGCAGGGCTTTTAAGGTTTCTATCAATCCGGTTCTACACTCCATTGCGGAAGTGGTGCGAGACGTTGGAGCTGAAGCAGGTCAAGGCTCTTATAAACACGCCATCGGAATGCAGTTAACTCTGTCAGCCCCGAAGATTCCGGATATTCAAAGTCTGCAATCCGGTTATGAAGTTCTACTCTAACAGCAAAGCAGCAGCAACAACAGAAACAGGATAGGCCTCACAGGGGATATCAACGAGCTGCCCCTGTTTAATTCCCAACCTACGGGCATGCCTACCAAATGATGGTGGCCGAGTCAGGAGATGGCTTATCCCTACAGCAATTGGTCAGGGCTATAAGACGAAGACAACAACACCAATGACGTTGATGATGCCCACCAACGGAATTATTGACCCAAGGGCGGTCCACAGAATGGGACGGCTAGAATATCGTTGTGCAAGCTAATTAACGCACTCCCTATTCCGCCGTGGTATTCCTGTGCTCGAAATCCGAGCCGAGAAGAATGGAGCAGACCCCCCTTTTACTTTTCAACCCACTCCCTCCTTCAAAACTTGTCTTCTGTCTGTGCCAGATACTCGTTACACTCGAGCAGAATATGCAGAGGATCGAGGTTACATATGAGCTTATGCGGGCCCACCCTGTCGAAATCAACATCAAACTTTTCACCGTGGATGGCATGGTTTTCTATATGTCAAGCATATCAAATATTCACCAGGGCACTGATGCGGATACCAGCTGGTTTACCTTTGTACGACGCCCTGTGTTGACTGTCACTAACTGTACGTCAACTGGAAGAAGTTTTTCCAGTCTCGGGTGAGGCACACTCCCGAAAGGTCGGATATCAACGACAACCGCTGAGAGCTCAGGGCTCAGAGCCATATATATATACGCAAATTAAGGCCCGGATTCGGAACTTGTGCGGTTGTGGCCTTTTCCAACTGCCCTCTGCGCGATGGAGTTCCATTTGTTACCATTTACGTTTACGGCCCATCCGCAGAGCGCATCTTACTTTTTAAGGCGACAGGAAATGAGGAACCCTTAACACGATGGGTTACACTATTCTAACGTCAACATTAGAGGGCCGCATTCCTAGTCTAGGGATCTCAATGCGTTCGGCAGCAGTACAGCCGTCGAGAGCTCAAGATGCAGGACCCCAGAATACTATCCAACTTCTTCATCAGGAGTTCCGGCGCCTCGTCCTGTGCGGTCCTATTTGGCAACATTCCCAGTAACAGCTCAGGGAAATACATTCGCTGATCGCTCCAAGATGGACAGGCTCTGTGGCCAAACCGCTCTCTATCAGGGCATATTGCCTGTGATGTTTATCTTTGAGCCTGTCTGCTCACTATATTCCTCGTACTGAGGGAAGATCAATTACGTATCGCTTCATCAATGGCCTGGACGTTGAAAAGTGCTATACGCAGAATATCGGTCGGTCTCGAGGTTCGGGCCTTGATTGCCTGCCATGATACCGTCCGAATCGCAACGCGCCCTGTTTTTTTCTCACTCCCTTTTGAGCTATGTCGAAGAAGCCGCATTTCGACCCAAGCAGAGCATATTACAGTTTCCCCAAGCTACGAAGTTCTCTTTATCGTCGACTGGAATGGGTCAGCTGAGCTTTCGTGAACATTGGCTGACGAAGAAGAACCGCTACGTCCAGGCCTGGAAGTCTCTAACCGCCTTGAGGAGCATACCAGATCCAGGTAGCTCGTGACAGCCTACTGCATTCATGCTCAGCTCACCATCGAGCGCGGCCTTATTTGCTACACCAACTTTTCGCTCAATTCATGAAATTCTCTCACCTTTGTAGTTGGGATGAGGGCGAGTGCGAAGCTATCATCGCACAGGGTACCCACTTAGCCAACCATCTGCAACGCATATAGTCCATGAACGGAAGGGAGGAGACCGCCAGGCTCATATATGGCGCCACCCTCGCTCGCCTTCACCCCAACACCACGGCTGACTCTTTCGAAGAGACCCGACTCGGATTCGACGCGCTTATGCGACACCAGACGTAAAAAGCTGCCCTTCTCCAAAGGTTTCTTCGAGTCTTACACCACTTATATTCGCGACACAGGCCGCCATCATTATCGGTCGTGTTGCCGGTACGCTGCTTCGGCCACGTGGAGTTGCCCGGATTGTACAGGCAATATAAATTATCGTAACTTACCCCTGTCTTACATCAAGTTCATACGGTTGCCCATAAATATCCTGTTTGGAAATCCTGTTACGATGAGCGTAATTTTCATATTGTCGGCTTTGCCCCAGTCACTTGTTGTTGTTCAAGTTCCCAGTCCTGTACGATTGCCGAATGAGGCCTTCACGATCACAAGAGAAAAGACGTACACCGCATTCCGCAGCTGCGAATGCCACAGTAGACATATCGCCTGCCGCTAAACGTCGCCGTTTAGCAAAGAACGGTTACGAAGATTCGATCTTGGGGCGACTGCCACGCGAGGTAAGTATCAGCATATCCGTGTGGCCATTAACTAGCCGCTGCTAACTATATACATAGTTGTGAGACGAGATATTAGAATACAGTTTCGTCCATGACGAGCCTTTAGAACCTGACCAACTGGTGTCGCGCGGTAACTAAACGACGCCGTGGATGACACCGCTGACAGACAGGGAGAAAGTGGCACAATACTTTCGCGGCACAGGAGACTTCTACCTCGCCGGCAATACCCTCCAGAAATCCAGGATGCCGATCAAGCAAGTCAAGATTCCGAACCTGAGTGGAAACTTGCCGACAGGATACCCAAAACGAACTTTAGGATAGTCCTGCCTTCAAAACCAACGCATTAGTTGCGGTTGTTTACGTCTGCAGCGCCCGGGTCAACAACCGGTCCGACTTTTTGGTTCTTCCAGAATACATTACGAATCACCACATTCATCAAACCACACAACTTTCAGGTCTACATCTTGTTCTGCTTCATTGTCAACTTCATTCCAGTTCGTTGTCAATGCGATATTCGTCAATAACTTCATCCCCATCTCGTCATTTATAACTCCAGAGAAAGCCGCCTTCAACGGTAAACATAAAAGGGAAACATCCAAAGTTTAAGGGACCGCTATAACCGACTACGGGGCGAGATTTCCGGCGATCCTGTCATTATATTTAATTTACTTCTGCAATCCAACGTAGGGGATAATCGCCGTGCCGAACCGACACACCACAAATTACCTAGCGAGTCGCTTATCGAAGTGCTTTTGGAATGAGAAACAAATCATCATAACTGAGACGCACCCCAAGTACTAGAACCGTTCAGAAATAAACGTTAGCGTCATAGCACTTATATGTACAGGAATCATCCTGATCTGGAAATTCCGCTGGCCTTTCGAATCTACGCCGCCCCGGCCAGGCGGCCCTTCTCAGCCGCCGGGTCGGCTGGCCTGACTCACGGCCTGACCTCCGCCCGGTCGGCGTCATCGTCACCATCATCCCCCGAAGGGGTGGGGGTTTCACCGCGGCCGTTGGGACCGGGACGGAGAGTTTCGCCGCTGGTGTCGAGCAGGCCGGCAAGCTTCTCTCTGGGTGGGCTGCGGCGTCCTCCTAGTCGTCGTGGGGGCTTAGGAAGGCCACGTATATATACGAACGCGAACAGGAGGACCGACGACCTGAAGCAGGGAGGTTAGAAAGCGCCGCCAGCCAAAATAACGGAGATCGTGTTGTCTGACATGACTATCCGGACAGCTGCGCCTGGCCCTAGGATTGTTTACTTTTGAAGGAACTGGTGCAGAGCTGGTAGGAACTTGGAGGCCGTGATACTTCTTACATGGTGCAGTCCCACCGTCACCTGAGCCCTTCACCGGAGCGACCAACGAAAAGATCGAAGATACTATCTAGCGATCCTATTGAAGCTCCTGGCTTGGATATTCCGGGCCAGTACACAAGAAACGACATCGTCCCTAACAATGTACGAGCCAAGTCCAGAAAAAGAGACGAGTACTACTACGGTTTTCAGAGTTAAAAGCAACGCGACCTGATCCACTGTGCGGGCACGCGATTGCGCAACTTTGGCCGTCGTCCACTCTTTATATACCACCGTCAAGAGAGTACACCTACCTCATCCCAGCGCTAGGGCCGCAGCTAGCAGAGGCACTGCTTCTGCTTCGTCACCTGCCCCTGAAGCCGATGGACCCACCTCCGCACGCAGCGACAACGAGGCGTCCGGGGACGAGGCGTCGGACGACCCCCAACCCGGCACCCATGACGTCTCCACGAACAGGAAGCGTGGCCGCCCCAAGGGCAAGAAGGCTGACTGCAGCGGCTTGCAATATATCAAACCTCAGGAAACAATACCCCACTTATTCCCTTAAAGCCACTGACTCGACGCCTCCCCTACCTATGCTTCATGGATCACCACGCCGCAGCAGATCTCCCCCAGGAGAGGGCCCTCCCTTCCCTGAGCGACACTGATTCCCAGGGGGGCCTGCAGCACGCCTCGTTCTGTTGGACTGCACGGGGGGCCGTCGGGGTCTCCTCTTACTGCTACTGGTGGCGGAAGCGGCAGAGGCGAGGAAGGCGCGCCGTTCGCGCGCTTTCCCTCGGATACGGTTGATGCGGTGGGAGGTTTCATGCTCCAGTCGAAGGAGCTATTCGAAGTCGACTTCAGTACCAACGCGCGAGGAGGATTCCAATACGTCGGCGAGACGGCCATGGACAGCTACGTCGCGGATAGTCTGACGCTCGCGCTCTCAGGAGTCCAGCTGATGAATGGCTACGCCAATGGCGGTAATCCGGAAGCAGATCGTTTGATTCATGCGCTCTTCAAAGGCAGTAGAAGGACCGACCAGACCAGGGTTAGACGTAAGTTAACCACACCCCAAAAGAAGTTCCGGACATTCCTATTACAGAAGGCACGCTGCAACGAATCTTCCAGCCGAATAGTTCCGTTACAGGGAAAGTTAACAGGAAATACAGGGTCGTTTGAAGCTGTCCCACCACTGCGGTAGTTTCAGGCCTTCGATCCTGTGCAGCGGCTTAAAGTTGAAGTTCATGTCTTTATAGCCGACATCGAGACAAGCCGAGCCCGACTTGATCCTTGGCTGTAGAGCGGAGGAAGGGAAGTGGCGATCATGTCGTCTGGGAAAGCATTACTCTTCGGCGAGGATCGGTCATAACAGATGCCCCATCTTGATATCCAGTACCCGAAGTCTGAGAATCGGATAATGAGTATTTGGTTGATATATGATTCAACTAGCTAGTTAATGATAATAAGCGCTTTTGCTTATTCGGCTCTCGTGGCAGACACGCAGACTGTGTGAAAGGAGGTATCACGTATACCCAAGGGGATAACCGTGGTTATATGCAACTAAGTTTTATTGATTCCCGTATCCGGTTTCCAATTGGGCGGCTGGTTTCCAGAAGCTTCGAGCATGCGTCTACTTTGACAATAATGCTTCTAATTCGAGCTGACTGTTTTACATGACCACACATCCTGAGATGGGTTCGAAATTGTGTTATCCCGTGGGCGGACGCAAAGCAGCATATGTGGACAGTGAGTACCATTAGTCTTTTCAAGACCTTCAGGCTCGCTATACCCGAGTAGTTTATACATAATGCAAGCCTAAGCGGCGATACTCTGATCTGACGTTCCTCGGGAGCTACGTCACGTGCCTCTGCGTCCTTTCTTTCATTTTCTTCCTATTTTCACGCCCCTTCCTCCTTATTCTTGTCCGCGTCTTCCTTCTTGGTCCTCCTCGTCAGGATCTCGTCAACGATGCCCATCTCCCGGGCCTCCTGGGCCGTGAGATACTTGTCGCGCTCCATGAGCTCCTCGACGTCGCGCAGGCTGTACCTCTCCTCGCCGAGGGCGGCGTTGAGGTGGCGGCGATAAATCTCGTTGACCTGCTCGCGCGTGCGCTGGATCTGGTTCGCATAAATCAAAATGTCGCTCGCGGGGCCCTGGGTGCCGCCGAGCGGCTGGTGGATCATGACGCTGCTGTGCGGCAGCGCGTACCGCTTGCCCCGCTCGCCGCCGGCCAGCAGCAGCGACCCCATCGACGCCGCCTGCCCCAGGCACACGGTCGATACCGGCGACCGGATGTACGTCATCGTGTCGTAGATGGAGAGCCCCGCCGTCACCGAACCCCCCGGCGAGTCGATGTACATGGTGATGGCCTTGTCGGGGTTGTCCGACTCGAGCCACAGGAGCTGGGCCACCACCGAGGCCGACACCGTGTCATCTATCGGCCCGTTGAGACATATTATGCGCTCCTGAAATTGCGGTTGGGTGAGCATAAACTGCACCCTGCAGCCAACTCGGGGATGAGACGTACTTGCAAGAGCTTAGAGAAGATGTCGTCTGTACGTCAAGTTCATCAGCATGCATAGCGCCAGAACCTGCGCATGGCTCGGATATCTACGAACATGTCCTCCAGCCACCAGACTGTCTTGTTAGCTGCCGTTTCCCAATGGCGCATTATCGCAAGTAGCTGCTCCCATACGTACTGTGACTTCTGTGATGTATGGTAAGGGAATTGCCCCTCGTGGGGGCTGACTCGGGCTACCGGGGAATTGCGAGAAACATCGCGTTTGCCCCGCCGGTATCCTTCTGAGTAGTCGTAGTAGCGGTCTTTGGCAATTCATGGTTATGGCCTATAACGGGGGAATGTGTCGTGAAGCTTTTAGGAGGGGCACGTGAAATCGCGACTAACTCAAGCTTTGGAAGGCGTGACGTCGGCCGCGGTGTGGAGCCTCGGAAGCTACGACCCGCCCCGCTAAATACTTATCTCGGCTTTCGGGATTTGCCATCTTTCGACTCTCCCACTTCCCAAGCTTGAGTTTATTTCGACTTCATCCCTAGAACACTGCAAAGTACACTCCCTGCAACGCCTGGCATTGCACGCGACTGCTGATGCAAATGTGGTTATGAGACTATGTAAAGCATTGCCGCAGAGCAGTGCCCGACTCTGCCGCCGCTGCTCTTACTCGCATCGCATATATCGGCATTACGCAACTGGGCAGTCGCAAGATGTCGCACAGCCTCGGGCGCCGAGCGCGGCAGCGACTAAGGAGCCAAAGAACGAAGATGAGCCCTTCAAGGTCGATCCGGTGAACAAGAAGATAGAGACCGCCGTGGGGGATCTCCCGCTTTCGCCCGTCATGGACCCCTCGTTCTGGGAGGCACGGCAGCGGTATCAGACGCCGAAGGCGAAGCCCGGCAAGGCCCAGAACTCCGTCGAGAGGCAGTTCCGAGCCAACCCGTTTGGTAACTCGCACACCTAAGCACTGCACAACATGTGTTCGCATTATTTACAAATTATGCAGCGAAAGCACTCGCGACGCCTTTGCGTCAATGCTCTATAACCCACCAGCGGCTTCCCAAGTTCTTCCTGCAGGACTTCAACCTCATCCAACACCCCGAGACGGGCGCGCCGTGGTGGGTGCCCCGCAGCCTCATGCGGCACGAGTCGCACGTGGCCGAGCACCCCGACAAGGAGGAGATCTCGGAGGCTATACAGAAGCAAGAAGCAGCCATCAACGCGGAAAAGGACGTGACGACAACGCCGCCGGAGAACGAGGAGGAGGGCAAAGCGTCCGTAGTTGCTGACACTGACACTAGCAAGGCAGGACGCCCGTACGGCCCGTCGGCGTATGCGCTCGCGCGGAAGGACCTCTTCGCGGCCTTCAAGACGGAGGGGTCGGGCTTCATGAACTCGCACAAGAGGCTGTTCGGCGGTTCCAGCTCGCGCTACAGGATCTTCGGCGGGCGCGCCGTGTGGCGTGAGGACATGGACACGTACATCCTGGACCTCATGCGGCGGGAGGTCGTCGACCACCTGCTCTACCTGTCCCGGCTATGCGTGGAGCAGGCCCGCTACTACATCGTCCGGTGCTACGGCTGGGACGACGTGCAACACAAGCACAAGGGCGCCCTGCTGTGGTTCCAGAACGAGACCGAGGGGGAAGCCCTGCCGGGCCCCTTCGCCACCTTCGATACGCACACCCGCAACCTCCAGGGCGAGAACAACCCCGTGACCGTCGCGGTGCACAACATGCCCATGCTGCTCGGTGACGAGCAAGCCGCGCGTCTCAAAAGCGAGGCGCGGGTGTTTGGCGAGGGCTCGATATTTATGCTCGCCGGACGGCGGACGGCGGACCTGCAGGCCAATCTGTGGAGGCTTCAGGGGTATCTAGCTGATTATAGGAATATGCCTTAAGCCTGTAAACTTTTTCTTAGACGGATCCCTGTGATATGCTCCGCGCTTCCTCCCGACTGGGATATGCATAAATGTGCCCTGTGCCTCTTCCTCCCTTTTCTTGACTATCACCAAACACGCTCGTATACCACCTTCGTGGCCGCGAAGCGTCTATGGAGGAGCATAGTACATGTGCTGCTTATATCGGGCTACTGAAGCTGCATATAAGAAAGAGATAGAAGACGGCAAGCAAGGTGCAGTGACTGAGGGTGTAGGGTTGGCCGTTCTCTAGCGGACGCCTATAGGTATAATCTCCGGGCAGGCTGATGCGTAAGTTGGGATGCGTACCTAGGCTAAGATGCGTACCTTGCAAAGGTGCGGGTTCAGGTGCGGTTAGGTGACCAGGAGCGACTCCTGGCAGGATGGAGTTTAGCCGGGTTGCGGTTGTAAGATGGAAACCGAGTGGCAGGTGGGTTCAGTGCATATGGCGAAATGCACGTACATAAGCCCTGTCGTCCGGCTCTGAAGTAGGACGGAAGGCCAAGGGCGGCTGTCAACACACACATCGGACACCTCCTTCATCAGATCACTCTCAGGTGGCGCCTACCTAGTATAAGTTTCCTCGCATCCAGAACAGTGATATCGGAGAACCTTCCTATCAACAATAACATCATCTTCATCAACTCGAGAGACGAATGCATCGCTGATAGCTCCATGATCGACTACAGCCCCGTTATCAGCCCTTATAACCAGATATATCAGATCATATTCGTCATTATTTCCATTTCCCTGGTTTTCTTGATCGGCTTGCTCCACCTATGCATCGCATCTCATTATACTAAAAGACGCCTCGAGGACGACTGCGATGGGTGCACTCCGATACCCGGCCACGACCCCTGTGACGGTATGCGTCTGGGACGATAGTCATAGTCCCAGACTTAGGGCTCAGGGTTGGCGAAGGAGGTCAGTTCATCAGTCTGGACGGACGAAGAAAGATGGTTAAATGATTGGGAATCCCGCAAGAAAGAGGACTACGAAGTCGTCATTTTGGACAGCTCGAAACGGTCCGTGATCTTTTCGAGCCTTTCTTCCAGAAGGCCCATTGCTACCCATAGAAAATAGCGGCCAAGAACTTCGGTTATCAACCTGATTCTGGTATCGTCATCCTTGGGCTCCCCAATGGATTGTAATATGGAATCTGAACTCGTCGAACCCGGGGAGAGGTGGATAGTCATTGCTGTTCGTCTTTTGACTCTACAGCACGTCTCTTTCAGGGGTTGCCGCCGTAACTGACAAGCTTTTGCATCGAACTATGCACGATGCCGTAGTGCTTCCGTAAGGATCTCATTCCGATAAAGCCAGTGGTTCGAAGGTAGCCGTAAGCGCCCTCGGCTCTAACCTCCTACAGGGACCATCAGATGTCCTCGCTTCTAAACGCCCCCTGAGAAGCGTACTTCACTCGATATTTCGCATCCTTGCATCCAGGGTTGCGTTCCTCGCGCCTACGTACACGCCCTCGGCGCCTGTGATGCGACGTGCATTTTTAAACGCGCCCAAGTCGAGACCCCGCAGATTTCCTAGGAGGCTTTTGGGACACCTCGAGTAAGCCCATACCAGCGGTCAGCTTATATGCTGCCTGCCTAGAGCCTGTCCAGCACCGTAATTAGACAAAGGTCCAGAGATTTACTTGACTTTTAGGGGCTTTACATACCAAGCCACGGGTAAGCTGTAACGGACGACAGAATCACAGAACCAACCGGTCCTCACCCAACCAAAAATTGACCACGGAACAGAAGCAAGGGAAGTCAGAATAGAGAGAAAAGGAAACGCTGAACCTCGAGCGCGATACTAAGTAGGTCCTAAGAAATCGAACCTACCTACCTACCTACCTCCATAGCCGCAACAAGGCAGAGAGACCTCGCCTCAGTCGTCTAGTTGGACAAGCCCCAGCCAGCAATCCGCTAGTTACCTCTCGTATTGCCGTCGAAAGCTCGAGACGAGGCCAGCCACGGAACCTTCATGAACGACCTTCCGGGAAACCGAAAAGACTGGTGCAGATCATAGGTCCATCGTCTATCCTCTCTTTTCCTTGCGGGCAAGCCAAGACACTCTGGATCTCATAGGTAGCTCTCTTTTCGCCCCCTTTTCGCAGCGAACGGTCGCCACAGGTTGCCCGTCTCTGTCTTTCTCCTGCCACCGGGGACGGGATTCGGGCCATCACCTCCCCCGTTCCGAGCAACCATCTACCTACTGGAGTGCTTCGAAGGATTTAGCTGCCATACAGGTGGCGTTGAGGGAGTGACCTCGGGTGTTATAGGCGTTGTCGCTGTATTTCTGGGCAAAAATCCATAAACAAATAGTATAAGATGCATCCCGTTCACAATATGTGAATGACACATTGCAATGATGGGTAGGGTAGTAGATAAGGAAGCACGATACATGCCAACAAAGGTAATAGTGGAGCACAAGTTGTAGCCTACAACGTATAAGGGATGCGGAACATATTTGAGTCAATGGCACCACGTGACAAGGGACGTGAAGGGACATGTCACGTGAGTCGGGGTGGAGTTACGTTTTGTTCAGAACTTTTTGTTCGTCTATTGATTCCGCCCGGCCAGTCCATCATAACGGCATTAAAGCTAGAATACATGAGACGACCTTGGGAACATCAGACGCCGAGCAGTGGAAGACATCCACGCTGGAACATGACCGATTACCATATCAAGGTCGGAAGGGTATGAGGTATTAAAGAGAAAGATGCAACGCCAAAGGGACGATATGCCGGTCACAGAATCCCGATACCATCCAACTCCAGTGAACTTTTTTCGTATCCCATTTCACATCACGTCAAAGGCATCTAGTCGACCTCCTCCATGGCGCTGTCGCCAGTCTCGGCAGCAGCGGTCTCGGAGGTAGCTGGTGCCTCCTCGGCCTCAGCAGGCTCGTCGTCCAGGTTCAGACCGAGAGAAACCAGCTTGTGGATACGCTCGGCGAAGCCGGCAGGCTCCTCGATGGTGAAGCCGGAGACGAGCAGAGAGGTCTCGAACAGAAGCTGAACGATGGACTTGACGGTCTTGTCGTTCTCGCCGTCGGCCTCGACCTTCTTCTTGAGCTCCCTGATGATGGGCGACTTGGGCGAGATCTCGAAGGTCTTCTTCGAGCTCATGTAGCTGCTCATGGAGGTGTCCCGCAATGCCTGAGCCTTCATTATACGCTCCATGTTGGCAGACCAACCGAACTGACCGGTTCGGATGGCGCAGGGAGAGCCGACCAGCTTGTACGAGACGACGACCTTCTCAACCTTGTCGCCAAGGACGTTCTTGAGCGACTTGGCGAGGCTCTCGTACTCCTTCTCCTCTTCCTCACGGGCCTTCTTCTCCTCCTCCGTCTCCTCGAGGTCGAAGTCCTTGGTGATATCGACGAGCTTCTTGCCCTCAAACTCCTTCAGCTGAGTCATGGCGTACTCATCAATGGGGTCGACAAGGAAGAGAACTTCGAAGTTCTTCTCCTTGAGGGCATCCAGGAAGGGCGACTTCTGGACGGCCTTGAGGGACTCGCCGGTGATGTAGTACATGTTCTTCTGGTGCTCGGGCATGCGGGTGACGTAGTCAGCCAGCGAGGTCATCTCGTCACCGGACTTGGTGGAGTTGAAGCGCAGAAGCTTGGCCAGCTGCGGGCGGTTCTGTGAATCCTCGTGGATACCGAGCTTGATGTTCTTGGAGAAGGCGCTGTAGAACTTGTCGAACTGCTCCTTGTCCTCGGAGATCTCGCTAAAGAGCTCGAGAGCCTTCTTGACAATGTTCTTCTTGATGACCTTCATGATCTTGTTCTGCTGCAGAGTCTCACGGGACAGGTTCAGAGGGAGATCCTCAGAGTCGACAACACCCTTGACGAAGCTCAGCCACTCGGGGATGAGGTCAGTGGCATCATCAGTGATGAAGACACGGCGGACATAGAGCTTGATGTTGTTCTTGGTCTTCTTGGTCTCGAAGAGGTCGAAGGGAGCACGCTTGGGGACGAAGAGGATGGCACGGAACTCGAGCTGGCCCTCGACGGAGAAGTGCTTGACGCCAAGGTGGTCCTCCCAGTCGTTGGAGAGCGACTTGTAGAAGGCGGCGTACTCCTCCTGGGTGATGTCCTGAGGGTTACGGGTCCAGATGGGCTTCTGCTTGTTGAGCTCCTCCTCCTCGATGGTGGTTTCGGTGACCTTCTTGGTCTTCTTCTTCTTCTCCTTGTCCTCCTCCTCGTCATCGACCTCCTCGACCTTGGGCTTCTTGTCCTCGCCCTCTTCGGTAGTCTCCTTAGTCTCCTCGGCCTCCTCGTCGGGGACCTCCTTCTCAGTCTCCTTCTTGACGTGGAGGTAGATGGGGTAGGAGATGAACTCGGAGTGCTTCTTGATGACCTCCTTGATCTTGCTCTCGTTCAGGTAGTCGGACTGCTCATCCTTGAGGTGAAGGATCATCTTGGTGCCACGGCCGAGAGGCTCGCCCTCAGTGTCGGGGCTGACGCTGAAGGTTCCACCGGCAGAGGACTCCCAGAGGTACTGCTCGTCATCATTGTGCTTGGAGATGACGGTGACACGGTCGGCGACAAGGTATGCTGAGTAGAAACCGACACCGAACTGGCCAATCATGGAAACATCGGCACCCGCGGACAGGGCCTCCATGAACTGCTTCGTGCCTGATCGGGCAATGGTACCCAAGTTGTTGATCAAGTCCTGTTCGAGGCACGTTAGCAAGGCTGAAGTGACGAGGGAGCGAGGATTTTATGACACAACTTACAGCCTTGGTCATACCAATACCGGTATCCCGGATGGTCAGGGTCTTGTTCTCCTTGTTGGGAATGATGTCGATGCGGAGGTCCTTGCCGGAATCCAGCTTGCTGGGGTCGGACAGAGCCTCATATCTGATCTTGTCCAGGGCATCGGAGGCGTTGGACACCAATTCTCTCAGGAAGATCTCCTTGTTGGAGTAGACAGTGTTGATGATGAGGGACAGGAGCTGAGAAATCTCAGCCTGAAACTCAAACGTCTCTCCCGACATCTTGGCGGATGGGTATCTGAAAAGGTAGTAGGGTCTGCAGAGTGGAATTTCTGGTTAACGATTTTGTTGCAGGAAGGAAGATGGTCTTGAACAAGAATTTTGGTGGGGGTTTCAGCGGACAGCGGGGTGAGAAAAGGAATCCAGGAAGGCGGGGTGTGGGAAGTGGGATTGGAAAAGTGTGTGTGTGTGTGTGTGTGTGAGTGAAAGAGAGTGAGAGTGCCTGTGTGTGTGTGTGTTGATGAAGTGCTCGACCGTTGTTAGAACCGGTCGTCAAGGCAGTCAAATAAGCTGCCGCAGGAACAGCCAAGGAAAAAAAAGGTGACTAGGCTGATGACTGGCGAGAGCAAGCTGTGAAGATAGTGTAGATTTTGGCTTTTACTTACCAAAAAGGGTATCTATCAATGGGCTACGGGAAGGCTGGGATTGTAGTTGGTTCTTCGCAACGAATCTAGAGGGAAGATGTCGCAGGAAAGAAAAGATGTCTCAACAGAGAGGGGGGAGGGTGAGAAGTGAAGATTGGACTGGACAGGATTGAGAAGGGAAAGATTGGTGAAAGATTCTGGGAGGAGACGGAAGAATTTGAAGTTCACGAGCTGGAAGCTAAGAGGGTCCCTGTGTTTCCAACAGTCTCTGCCTCAGAGATTCTATAACATTCTACGGGAAACCTCTAGGCGCACTGAGGCTGCCGCGCCCGAGTGGGGTTCCAGCAGCTTCCACCATTCGCTGGAATGCGCCTGTACGTCCCCTGTACTTCGCCGCCCCAGCAACCTTAAACTGCCCCCATTCGTACCCCTCCATACTTATCGCCTGATCTGACTCGACAACAGCTTATCAGCCCCACATGCCAGGGGTAAGCCGGGCCAGCCCCTCAACTCCCGCCTTTCTCCAACCTTCTCGAATGGCAAGGCAACCGCAGTCATGAGAATTCATACGATATCGCTTTCTGAGACGGGGATTGCAATTCATTATTTGTCTTTGCTTGTTCCGCTCTCTTCTTCTACAGTACCGTAATTGATAAGTGGGAAAAACTGCTAAATCAAACAAACCTCATACCTGTGCCTGAGAGGTTCTGCATGTGCTTGGTGGGGGGGTGGCGAGGCTGAGAGTGCAAAACGCAAAACGGCCAGAACGGCGCCTCAAGACCCCACAGTAGACACTGGTGGGTTCGATGCTTGCTTCCGGCCTCCCCGCCCCGAAACGTGCCTAATTCAGTCTCGGATGGGAGAACCAGACCAGGGATTCCATCCAAGCCTGGCATCGTGGAAATATCACCTCAATTCCACGCATATGGATTCAGACATGGGAGCTAGCTGGCGGACAGCTACAACCGCTGTGTTTATCCTATGCCTCTGCCCCGATCATGGCAACCCAATATGGCATGCCAACCCGCTGTCTGACAGAGCAATAATCACACATATACTTGTTCCGCAAGGAAAGCACATGAGCCTGCCGGTTTCAAAAAGTTAGACTCCCTCGGAGTCGCAGGTTACATTAGACTGCACTTCCCTTTTTCCACATCTCTAGTTTTCCATATAAAGTATCTAATCCTGCAAGGCTGAGAGAGGGCTGGGTCTTACTGTACTTACAGAGGTCCTTCTTCCCCGCAGGAGGGGGTTGGCTAGAACTTTCAATCCCCTAGTCGGAAATTCATTGATTGCTGACTCCGCCTCACCGAACCAAAAAGGCTCTCGGGAGGGACCACTCACTATGGTGACACAAGGGCAGCGGTTCAACGCCAGGGTGAAATAAACTGCCGCAACATAGGCCAAGCGAAGTGCGCTATGCTGAAGGGGGCGATCCCTGAATTATAAGGCATCGAAATGCGTGATGATCTGGATCTAGTATTGGGATAAGACATAATACTGTGACTGAATTATGACAAAGACGATGGATAGGAGCAACGTACGAATTCGACCTTATCATTATCAAATCGCCTCGATGGCCGATAATATACTACGGACTTCTGCGGGTGGCTGACTGACTGCCACATTGAGCAATTACCTTCGGTAACACAATACGGGAACTTTGAAACAGGGCATATCAGATCTCAGCTTATACCAGATCGGAAACCATGTACAGAACTGAGCCATATGTATTGCTAACAAGTTCGATCGTTTCCCGCTGATTTGCCTCTAGAATCCAGATGCTCCGATGGCCTCTCTATGGTCTTGCGAATACAGAATGTTGTGCTCTATATACATATATACAATAAGGGCGTACTTCATTCACTCCGTATCATTGCCCGTAACTGTTACACAGGTTTACCGAGAGGCTGTCAACACGACGATGCGCCAAAATCTTTTGGCAGTTAATACAAAGGCGAAGACTTGCAGTACACGCCAAGACGTAGTCGGGAACTACCGTTTCGGCAGCGCCACAGCGTGCCTCAAAATCTGCTCGCCCGGCATCCTATAGGCGCCATCCGCATAGGCGAGGGCGATATTGCTGCCTGAGCCGTCTCCATGTACGACCTCCGTGACGTCGCCGAGCATGATGCAGAAATTATCGTGCTCCTGGTCTCCGCCGATAAATCGAGCCGCCGACGATGACCGCTCCCGGCACTCGGGCGGCGCGTTGTCGAGATAGCCCGGCGCGTAGAGGTCGCACTTGAGTACGTGCATGACGCCCCTGCCCCTCAGCAGCGGCGCCGTATAGCGCATCATCCCGCAACGGCCACGACCCGCACCCCCATACCCATCATCACGCGCCGCGGCGGCGGCATCCCACTCGGCGTCCCACTCCCGCTTGCCAAGGACCTCAACGCCGTACCGCTCGAGTCCCGCAAGGACGCCGAGGCCACCGCTATCTGTTTCTTCTTCTGCCGCGCCGCCAACGCCGAGACCGTATCCCTTCGTGAACAAGTCTGCGAGCCGGGCGCCGTGCTCGTCGCCGGCGAGCACGTGGGCGTTGAAGCGCCCCGAGCTGAAGATGGCGTGGTAGGTGCGGCTGGGCAGCGCGATGTTGAAGAGCACCTTCTCGCGGGGCCGCAGCGACAACGAAGTGAACGAGGAAACGGTCATGGCGCGCGGGATGGGGCGGAGCCGGAGCCGGCCGTTCCCGTTCTTCGCGTCGGCCGATAATCGGCTGTCGGTGACGTCGGCGGCCGTCCAGTGCGGCGGCGGGACGGGGATCCGGTCGTCGTCGTCGTCTTCGTGAGAAGAGGAGGAAAGGGGTGATGAAGGGCTGCGTTTTTGCATTCCATTTGCTGGATCCGCACGAGGCCGCCGCCGCCGCGGACAGTCGAGCGTCGTGATGATTACCACCGGATGCGGCATCTGGCGCATGACGGCGCGGAAGCGCTCGGGTAGCGAGGGGTCTAGAGGTGCGGGCTCGGCGTCTAGAACCTCTCGATTCCGGAGAGAACGCGAGTGGGAAAAACCTCTCGTGCAACTAGCATGATATAAGCCGGTACATCTAACTTTTATGTGTAAGCCGGCCCTCCTCGTCCCGGCCTCCGGAATCGTTTTGTAGTTGGGGACGATGCCATTGTGCGTATTCGAGGACCCGGATGCCCGCAACAGGCTTCGCAGGCTCTTCATCTCAGTCCATGAACGGCGAATGCTTCCCTATGAAGCCTCAATCTGGGCCCTTCGTCAGATCGTCCGCAGTTGGCGTAATGGATATGCTGTAGAATAGAGGGTCGATGATGTAAGGGGCACTCGTTCAATCGGAGTGTAAAATACCCATACCTAAAATTTAGCGGGGCCGGCGCATTATCAGATGCCGATAGATAGCGATAAGGAATGGGCCGGGAGCGATAAGTAACGAGCTGAGGGCGGGCCGGCGTACTAAATTTTCGGGGGGCCCGACAGCTGGGCTGGGGTCGATCTCCCGCCCTCGAAGGCAGGAAGAGCATCAAATTCCGCCCTGAAGCTCTTGCCCAGGCTTTCGAATACGACCGAATACATCCATCTATCAGTCAGCCAAATAGCCGTCGACTCAATCGGCAAAGAACACACTCATCACCACCACAATGACGGTGACAAGACTACCAAGCGCGCTTCCGCGACGGCCGTCCATGGCGGCCTGCTGCTCCCTATCCTGCACACCCTTACCGAGCAGCACAAGCACAACAACAGCCATAACGCACACGACGCCGTTCTCGCACACGCCCTCGCGGAGCGCGACCATCATCCGGCGGCCGCGGCGGCCCTACACCTTCACGCAGCTGGTGCAGCTGTCGGACGGGTCGACGTACACGATGCGGACGACGTCGCCGCACGCGCTGTACCGGTCGACCAAGGACACGCGCAACCACGTGCTGTGGCAGCCCAACGAGTCGTCGCTGCGCAACGTCGAGGTCGACGAGGCCGGCAAGCTGGCCGCCTTCCGCGGCCGCTTCGGCCGCGGCTGGGACGCCGAGAGCAAGGTCGAGGCGGCCGACGGTGGTGAAGAGGGGGGAGCTGGAGGGGAGGGGCAGCAGCAGAAGAAGGGGGGCAGCAGCGCTACGGGGATTGATACCCTAGGTGATCTCATCTCTGGGTACTCGAGGCCCGAGGACGTCGTCAAGGAGAAGGAGCCGTTGTTCAGAAAGAAGAAATAGATGACGGGGAATCGTGTCCCTGGGGACACCTGATTCGAGTAGGGCAATGGGATCCGGGATTCTACGATTCTGGTCCTCTTTTGCCAAGGCGAAGGGGATTTTGATGCTGATGTGCAGGTCTACATATGCACCTTATCGCACTGACGTCTGGTCCATGTGCCATACCGGTTTCCTGCATGCGTAGAGATGGTCTGATTAGGGGAGGCGTCACCGACGGGCCTCCGTTGTATCTATATGTACAACTCTGTATACACATACACTCCCAACGGCAGTTTCAGGTTTTGCGTCGTCCATGGATATCAAGCACCAAACGCCTCGTCAGCCTCATATTTTATCTAGTCCGAATCCTCGTGAATCGTAGCTCTGGCTCGATCAACCGCCGTGTCGCCCCGACCCTTGTTTTTGTCGGCAGTCTCGTAGACGGGCGGCTTGTAGAAGACCGTCTCATCGTCTTCGGCGTCCAATTGCATCAGGAACGTTTCCCATTTCTCAATCAGCTGTTGACCCTTATTAGCGCAATTCCCGGAAGGCGAATGGAACGTGTATGATAGGTGACGTACCTCTTTCTGCGCCTCCACAGCGCTCTCCAGGAATGTTTCGACGGAAGACTTGAAATCCTCGACCTTTTCCCTCTCGAACCGGTCGAGCTCGGACCGCAACAACCTACCCATGTCCTCGAAGAGTAGTCTGGCCTGATGCACCTTGCGCTCGGCATCGGCCACTTCAGCGCCCACTTGGTTGAGCCGGTCTTGTTGCGACCTCCCCTGCCTGAGTAGCTTGTCCTGAGATGACTTCCGCTTCTGCAGTTCAGACTCGGCGCTGTGCCACGCGTGGAATGCCTTCTGCCGTTGCCCAAAAGCCAGCTTTACGCTGCCGATTAGCCGTATATACTCGTCGATTGTAATACCAAACGTTAACACATCCTGTTGGGCCTGGCGGTCATAGACGTCCCTTATCGTCAGCTGCAGGTCCGACAAAGCTTCCAGAGGCCCGGAGAGGGTCGGGCTGAGCTCCACCGTGGACAGGGCATGTAAGGAGGCAGAGAAGTCTCCGGCCGCCTCTGCCATTGCCTTGCGCTGGTTTACCACGGTGTCCATCGACTTCATGAGACCCTTAAGTTGGTTCTCGAGAGCATCAAGATAGACCTTTCGGTCGTGGAACCACTGAATAACAATTAGCCACAGTCGTGGTACAGACGCTTAACTGACTTACATCGTCCTGTTCGACAAATTTGCTTCCGCCACCCATGTTGAGGCCAAGTGATCCAAACATCCCTTTGCTCTCGGTCGGTAGAGGCTCTCTTCTTTCCTTATGCTTGACATCGACGTTGAACGATTCACTCTCTAAGAACAATTTTAGATCGGGATCATGCTGCAGTGTTGGGTGCGCCGCAATCTTGTTTAACATCTTCTCGAGGGCAGCCCTGCGGGATTCTACGAAATTGCTCTCGAAGCGGTTAAGAGCTTGCTTCTCCGGGGGAGGCGGGACTACGACGCCGGGGTTGTTCCCATGCATTGTGTTATAAAGCCATAGGAAGTCGCGGTATCGCCTCTTAACCTCGAACTCGGATTGTCGGTAGGCCTTGGACGTGGTCTTCTGGCTGTTAGCAGGATACTCCGTTTCCGGATGCGCGGCGTCTCATACCCTCGTCCTGACAGAATAGACAATATGTGAACTCGTCAAGTCCCCGACCTTGTGCGGATCCCCGACAGTAATGCGGAAGGTGGGCTTCGCCGCCTGCTCAATGCTCATACTCGGTTGGGTCGATGTTCTGATGGGGCTCGGCAGAGCAGCTTCGACAGGCGGCGGCGCTCTGGGACCAGCAGCGCGGTCGAAGTCGTCTTCATCAACGCGATGAGGGTCTGCCGGTCCGGCCTTTCGTTGAGCTTGCTGAGGCATGGTTGTTCGGACGACGACCCGTTCCTTCTGTGGGGGAACAGGAGGCTCGTCGGCCGGCGCATCTGGTCCGGCAATTGAATCGCCTCCCAAAGGGCCAAGGGGGCCAAGCGGGTCATCGTCGACGGCTTGAAGTCGGGTCGGCTGGGCCACGAGACGTCGCACGGGTGCTCTGGGACCTCTGGACGACTTAGATGGCTGCGACTGTTGGGATGATTGTGCACCTTCGGGCTTTAACGAGCCATCTAATTCACAAGATTGCTATTAGCGACTCGTCGAAGCGCTTTCGCATGGTAGAGAAGTAACACAGCTGGGACCGACTGACCTTCCTCGTTGAACGCAGCAGCAGCAGGTTTAGTGCTTGACGAGGGGACATCTGGTAGAGCATTGAAGTTAGCCTATGATGCTGCACATCAGGGGTCCATTGCCTGGGGAACTTACCACCCCATGGTGAGTCGCCCGCTTCTCCCAAATCCATCTTGAAATTGCTAAGATTGGTGGAGAGACCCTGAGAGAGCACGGAGGTTTGGGATTGTCGTCACTAGAATTGGATGGCGTTAATCGCAGGGAGGATAATGTCACGACGTCAAGAAGCTCGGACCCCCGATGGCCTTTGTACAGTATCCGCAGCAGGTCGAATGTGGGTCACTTGAAGGTACGGGAGGTACCTACGAAAGTACGACCAGTCACTTACAGATGTATATATATGTACACCTCTAGGAGAACCAGAACATTATGTAAGCAGTCTCAGACAGGGATTGGTAGTTTCTGTCTCCTATCTCGAACCGTCCTCTAGTCTACGTCCAGTTGACCTTGACCGTGTGAAGTGATGAAACAAGTGCATGGGGTATCGTCCTTAAACGCCGCCCACCGTAGACCCAGAATTGTGAAGCGTCATGTCCCTGGCTTAATCAAGTCCTCGCATTATCGAGTGATGATCTAATTGCCAACCGACTCAGATTTGACGTTTCCCTGTTCCTCGAGCAATTTCCGGAGGAACTCGTCGGCCTGACCCCACAGCTCCGCCTCCATCTCCCTCTCGACCTGATTACTACGGCTGTTGAGCCATCCGGGATCCAGCCCGCCGATCTTTCCGTCACCATCGGGCTCTAGGCGAGCTTGTTGGTTAGCGTTGCTCTGTGAATCGGCAGCGGTGCCATCGTCCTTGCGCAAAGTGATGATGCCAGCTTCCTCGAGACCCAATATCTGCCGCTTGATGCCGACGTTGACGCGTCGCAGCGTCCGCATGAAATCATTCATAGAATCTTCGAAGATATTGGCCTGGCTGTTGCCACCATCCATAGCCGTATCACCGCCTTGGGGTTCTTTCTTGCCAAGAGCGTTGACGGCCTGGCCTGCTGATCGCAAGAGGCTCACGATATCCTACGTGCTGGTTTAGCAGTCGTATTCCAGAAACAGATAAGCCATAACACGGACCTTGTCAATCTCTCCAAGTTGCTGAATGCGCTCAGCCTTCGTAAATGGTACAAACGAGTCTTGTTCGCCTGTGGCCGGTTGTTGATTCATCTTGGAGAATGGCAGCGTGCTGCGATGCTATGGACCGAAGATGGTTTCACGCCAATTATGCCGGTTTCTCAGGGGGATAGATATGGGAAGATCAAAAGACAGCTTCGGGTTTCTGAATATTTAAATATATCAGGATGCGACGGAACTGGAATTCGCGAAGCCTCAGGTGCCCTGAACAAGGACTTACAACCTCAATCTAGGCTGAAGGTGATGGGGGTAGGTACACAAGGTACGAAGTACCTAAGCTGTTGCTCTTTCCCGGGAACAATGGATGAATTCCAAGGCAAACCCCACATGTGCATGTGAAGTATCCCTAGTACCAAGCAAAGCCCTGCGAGGCACATTAACGGGTAAAAACCTCTCTGGTCAAGTGCAAGTGGTCCGTGTTTTGTTTGAACTTAACAAGCAGAGCAAGTAAGTGCCAAGTACCCATGTACTACTCTAATTACTTTAGCGTGGTGCCCTTGCGCAGGTGGATCTGAAGCCGCGTCTTTCCAATCCACATCTGCATCTTCACAACCTTCCATATATGAGCCTCACCATCACTTTTTAATATCAAAACTTCGTCTACTGGCACATATTAAACTTATCATCTGGCACGCATATAAACTTCTCTTCGTTATCTGGAATTACTTAAGACACTATTTCCGTAACTCTTTTAATATACGAGTAGAACTTTGCGCTACCGGCATGATAGGAGCTCGGGCCTGGAGCAAGAAGTGAGAGAGGCGCGAACCCATACATACTAGGGGAGAGCATACAAAAGCAAAGCAAACACGTCCTCCTCACCAGGGCCTCACGTATTTATCACGTCGAAATGTCGAGTAATACCGGAGCGCCCGGTGACGGTGCTGCTGCCAACACCAATACCGGTACTAATGCTGGGGCCGGTGCTACAGCACCGTCGTCCAACAACCCCCGGTTCACACCTCAACAGCAGCACGCACCCACATCAGGTGCAGCTGCAGCTACGACTCAGTCGACTGCCTCCCCCTCCACTACTTCCTCGAGTAATCAGAACTTGAATCAGATTGTAAGTGTTAGAGCGTTATTCGGAACTTCCCTTTTAGTTTCAAATATAGTCCACCTGGAGGATCCAAGTGCTCTTAGGAATTGCTTTGGACGTTGAATGATATTATTGCCTTATGAGGTTCCCTACCCTTTCATCCATCCCACTACGTCTCGTCAGTATTACCGGCCGTCTCCCATAACTTTTCTAGTGAAATCGCATGCTCGTAACAGGTTTCTTTTTCTGCCTACATCCTCCACCCCCTCGTGATACGGGCCATTCCTTTTCGTTTTGCCCTTTAGCATGCCGACACATACTCATTCCATGCCCGTTGGATCAACCATGCGCTATCCCCGAGCAACGTATGAAGCATTGCGCCAACAAGATGACAGGATCAGAGGTCATGTCAGTCCCGCCATATCTCTGATACCAGGCGCTGTCCCTCGTTACACGCTGATAAGAAGTCCCTGCGATGTTGGTCATCTCAAAGCGCACTCGGCCGACGGAGAGGTCCCGCCATCATGCATGCCATCCCATTTTGCTAACACGCATGTCTAGGTCACGGATTACCTGATCAAGAAAGGGTTTCATCGCACGGAGATAGTCTTCAGGGAAGAAGTGAAGGACCTTGACGAAAGTGGTCGACCTAGACCGAGTACCGACTCGAAGGGCCCCGGAAGGTATCTCAAGGCCTTCATTCACTTCCAGAAATGGATCGAGAACGGGCTTGACCTCCACAAGGTAAATATCTGGTTTCAACTAGCCACAAGTCCCTACTCTGACGCGGATTCAGTTCGAACTATGGAAAGTTCTGTGGCCAGTTTTTGTCCATTCATATCTGGAACTTGTCCGCCAAGGATCCTACACACACGCCGAGGAGTTCATGAAGAAACTCCGAGGTTCTTTCGAGAATACCCACCGGGATGAGCTGCAAAGACTTGCTCTCATCACCGCGTCCCAGCATGTCCAGGAGAATCCAGTCGCCAAGCTGTATCGCGAGAACCGGTATAGGATACCCCTTAGCGTCTCAGTCGCTGGCCGAATGTTCAACTTCCTGCAGAGGGATGAGGAGCAAGGCGGAGACGTCATCGTCGAGATCTTGAACGACCGGTGTACTATCGAACAGGTAGAACGTGGCCCCATCGAGCCATTGAGCTTCGAGGCTATCTACCGCCGTTCTCGTCACATGGAACTCGACGATGTTGATGCGCAAGAAGGTATCCCGGGTGTTGAGCAACGTGCCGGCTTAGCGAATCGAGACATTCTCGATAATAACTCGGCAGCGTTGAAGCTAGGTCCGCTACCCATTGAGCCGGATCTTCGAGCCGATGTCGTTGCCGAGCTTGAGGAAGAAGACCGGCTCCATCCTCCCCGAGATGGGAAGCCTACGCTGGTCGACGAGTTCAACGCGATGCACCCCATCAAGAGGGAGACTGGCGACTCGCCCGAACGGACAGATATTCCCTACCCCCCGTCTCGCGCAAGAGATGTCGTGATGGAGATCCAGAAGGTCCGGGAGA
The DNA here is from genome assembly GCA_004154915.1 of Monosporascus ibericus. NCBI lineage: Eukaryota > Fungi > Ascomycota > Sordariomycetes > Xylariales > Monosporascus > Monosporascus ibericus. The sequence goes on from QJNU01000060.1 coordinate 141,157, forward strand.
ACCGCGATCGGTTCAAGATCGAGGGTCGTACGGGCGGCGTTGGACCTGCAGTGTCTGTGTGCATGTTCACATTTCATAACACCCTTGGGAGGTACAGTTACTATCTACCAATTCCACGCGCTCCGCATCTCTGACGAACCACTTTTAGCATCTCTTGTATGGACTTCTCCAAGGATTCCAAGCTGGTGGCCGTAGGAACGACCGACTCATATATCCGCGTATGGACGCTAGACGGCAAGCCGTTAAGATCCCGCCTACCACCCGAGAAGGACGTAAAGGTCAATAACCGCAAACTCATCGGACATTCCGCTCCCGTCTACAGCGTTGCCTTCTCTGACGCGATTGCGAATTTAGACCGTAATATCTACGAAGATGGTCCCCAACCAGAGACGGACGCCAAGCTGCTTTTATCTTGCTCAGCAGATGGACAAGTCCGCCTTTGGTCTCTCGAAGTCTGGTCCTGTCTCTGTATATACAAAGGACATGACGGTCCAATCATGAACCTATCTTGGGGTCCACACGGGCATTACTTTGCCACAGGCGGCTGGGACAAGACGGTGCGGATCTGGTCGCAGGATCACGCCTCTGCGCAGCGATTGCTTGTTGGTCACGACACGGCTATTTCGGCTATTGCGTGGCACCCTAACGGCACCTATGTATTTTCGGCATCAGATGAAGCGGACAAGTCAATCCGTATGTGGGCGGTGTCGAACGGCAACTGCGTGCGGATCTTCACCGGTCACGTGGACTATATCTCGGCATTGGAGTGCTCGCCCAACGGCAAGATACTGGCCTCGGCCGACGCCGGAGGTAACATCTTCCTGTGGGACATCGCTAAGGGAACACGTATCAAGCGCTGCCGGGGCCACGGGCGCGGTGGCATCTGGTCGCTCAGCTTTAGTGTGGAGAGCAACGTCATCGTGTCCGGCGGTCAGGATAACACCGTCCGTGTCTGGGACGTCGAACTGCCGGCCGAGGGCAACCGTGCGGCGCCGCAGCAGGACGGTGGTGATGGCACCATCGTGGCGGCCGGTGGGCAGCCCGACGGCAAGCAGTCGGGAGCCAGCACCACACAGCCTGCAGGCGGTGCCGGTGGTGCCACCGGGGGAAAGAAGAAGGGCAAGGAAGTGATGATCACGCCAGACCAGATCAGTGCCTTCGCAACGAAGAAAACACCCGTCCTCAAGGTCATGTTTACTAGAATGAACCTTGTCGTTGCCGGTGGCTGCTATAACCCGGAGATTCAGGAGCGAGACGTGGCTCGATAGATGCCTGGTACGGATACTGCTTCGTTATTGACATGGGCTTATTGACGGGGAGGGAGAGCAGGTGAGGAGCGAATATTGAGTATGTGGCCCGAACAAGAAGGTGCTTGTCACCTACCAGGCGTTAGTGAATGAGCACGAATAAGCAACGCAGACTCGATTATGGGGTTCTTAGATAGGCATTATCCCTGTTAATCAGCGTCTCGGTTGCGTATCTAGGCTCTTGCCTGCCAACAACCGGTGAAATACTGATGTCATCTTCTGAGATTCTAAGTGTTCCGTGGACATGTGCAAATGGACGACGATTAAGATATCAAAGCCCTCGAGAGAGGCGACTTTGTTGGCTGGCACTGGAAGAAGGCGACGGAACAATGAGGATATCCCTAGCAGCGCATATATCAATGGCGCCTGCTGCCTGTATCGTTATCTGTGTTTCTGCTGATGAACTACGAGATAGCAGAAACTGAACGCCGCAATGGTCCGTCTCACAGTCAACACCAAAATAATCTCACAACCCCCACTCCATGAAACCCACAGCCGCAGCCGATACTACCCACTCAACTATCCATTCCCTGACGCCTACGTAAACCAATCTATTCACTACGCTCGCTTTCTATTAGCCCCCTCAACTCCTCATCCACGATAGCAAAGCAATCCAGCGCCTCGCTCTCCCGGCGCAGGGCGGCGACCCTCTCGGCGAAACCATCACCATCACTGCCATCTTCCCGAAAAAGAACGCGCTCGACGGCCTCCCGCACCGCCTCCGCCGTCGGCCGCGGCGTTCCCAGGTCCACGCCGGCGCCGCACCCCGCCACGCGCCGTGCGTTCTCCGTCTTGTCCATGCCCTCGCCCGCGACGACCTGGGGCACGCCGTGCGCGACGCCGTGGCCCACCGCACCGAACCCACCGTTGTGCACCCAGGCGTCGGCGTGCGCCAGCGCCGCGTCGTACGAGAGGTAGTCGGCCACGCGCGCGTTGGCGGGCAGCCGCTCTGTGGTGGCGAACGGGTCGAGGGACGCGTCCTTCCAGCCCAGGATCGCGACTACGAGCACCCTGCCGGAGTGTCGGGGGCCGGCGAAGGCTTCAATAGTCGGCATGATCAGGTCCCGCGGGTCGATCTCCACCGTGCCCTGCGTCACGACGACGACTTTCCTGCGCCGCGGGTCGCCGCGCCCGAGCGCCGAGTTCGCCACGAGCTCCGGCCACCAGGGGAAGTCGGGTTCTTTTGCCGTGATCTGGGAACCGGAGCCGGAGCCGGAACGCTGCCTCCTCGGCGGGCCCTGCACGAGCCCCGCGAACCGGAACCCCGGCGGCCAGTCTGAGCGCGGGTACTCGAGGCCCGGGACGCCGAGCTGCAGGATGCGCTCGTGGCACGTGTAGTTGCCGCCGGACAGGAAGATCTCGTCGATTGCCCCGGTGGCGCCCGCCTCCCGCATCTTGGACTCCAGGAGGGCCGTCAGCGGAGCGGCCCGGCGCGCCCAGCTGCGCTCCCAGAGGCGCGCGTTGCGTGCACGGCCCTCCGGCGTCATGTCGAACGGGAACGGGTACCCGAAGGGCGGCAGGTCGCGGCTGCGAATCGCGGGCACCGTGACGGACACGCAGATGCTCCTGGGCCGCCTGATGCCGGCTGGCAAGGGGGCGCCGTGGCGCAGCGGCAGCACGCCGAGGAAAAAGGCCTCGGCGAGGACCAGGACCTGTCGGGCCGGGTCGCGCGCGTGCAGGGCCTCGAGGGCCGCCTTGACACACTCCCACTGCGTGACCAGCGGCGCGACGCACTGTCGCTCGAGGTCCACGAGCACGCGCTCCCACCAGGGCAGCGAGCTGTAGTCGGCCGTCGGCGGGCGCTCGTAGTACAGCTTGTCGTCGAGGTCCGCGTCCGCCCGCAGAGGGAAGAAGACGGCGCCCGACGCCTCGATGCGCGACCGGTGGGCCGTCGGTCCGAGGAAGGAGACCGGCCAGTCCCGTGCGTGCAGGGCAGACGCGATGCGGATCATGGGGGCCAGGTGGCCCGTTAGTGCATGTGAGACCATGAGGACGAAGGGCTGCCCCTTGGCGGAGTCGGTAGTCGTCATTGCCATAGCGTAAACATGATATTGAGAAATCTAAACCCTTTACTCTATGGTTCTCAAGTTCGGCGTAAAGACATGAAGACGGTAGTAACTTCGTCCATAGCTAAAGCTCCAGGACAAGTGGCTGGTACGTGACCCAGTGCGAATTGGTGAAGTATGTACACGGTACTATGGGATAATCATCCTGGTCAGCGAAATAGAAAGGAGGTAAACTTGTTCACATACCCGAAACGATTCGAAAGAGGCCGATTAGGACTTTACAAGGTGTGTAGATCTTAACCTATAGCTCATCGCAGAAGGAACCGGACGGAAGGTGACCACCATGCGCTCCCCTACCTTCCCTATCAGGCTGCGCGCGCAATTAGCCGCATACTATCGTGTACGGAGTCCGAGAGGGCTTACTCTCTTATTTCAACTTTTTTTCAAAAAAACTACGATACGTACACGCCCTTATCTAGATTAAAAAATCTCTATAAACGAAATTTAATAAAACAAGTAATATAATAACTAAGTATTACTTCCTTAATAATTTACATTCGAAGTTATTCGATTTTATTCGATTATATTCGTTTTTCCTTAATTAATTTTATGCTAAATAAATTAAACGTACGTACAACTTTATTATATCGCTTATAATTAACAAAAACCGTTACCTTATAACGTAACGGCTGCATTCGAAAATTAAATCAAACAATCCTTAATAACTTAACTACCCTTATTACGATTAAAAACTTCCAACCTTAAACCTCCCCTTACGTCCTACCGAAATTATAAATCTTGCCTTACTTAATCAACTTTTCCGTACCTTTTTTACCCTTATAATTATTGCTCTTATAGCTATTTAACCTTTCGTTAAAGGTAATATCTTAAATTAATGGCAATAATTATCTACCATAACAAAACGCGCTTGAAAAAAAAACCTTTGGCTTAATATAGTCGATAATAATTACAAAAAGTCCAAAAAGAACTTTATTATTTCGGTCGAATTACGTTTATATACTTGTAAATAAAAAAAGTTTTTTATTAACAGAATAAAAGCTACCGATTAAATTAAAATCCAAATATACAAAAAGATAATATTAATTAATATGTTATTATATACCGTCTTTTTTACCCATACAGGCATAATCCGATACCTTTTTAAAAAAGTTAATGTATTTATGGATCTTTGTATAAAACCATGGAAATTTGCTAAATAAGTTATTATTAATAAAAAACAAAAAATCCATAAGTTAAATTTATACTTTAAAAAGTTAATTATAATTAACATAATTAAAAAATAATACCATATTATACATAAAAATAACACCGGCATTTACCTAAACTTATATACCGGAATAAAACAAAACGTTAACAAATTTATACGAAATAAACGTAGTTTAAAAATTAAAAAATTTACCGATTATACCGATAACGACAATAATACCGATAATAACCTACCTGCAATATATAAGCTTATTCCTACCTGGCTTAAAAAAAACAAATCGTAAAAAAGAAAATAATAAATAAAGGCCTAAAATAAAAAATAAAAAAATCAAGGCAAAACAAATTACGAAAGCCGAAAATAAGCCTTAATCGAATATAGGCGAACTCGATCAAACGAAAGCGAACGAAAATGAACTTATAAAAAAAGCTTTAAAATACGAACAGCTTAATCCATTATTAAAAACTAAATTAGCCGTTATACGGAGAGGGTTTTATTCGCATCTCTTAAAAAGGAATAAAATTAATTAAAAAAATTATTCTTAAAATATTTTATTTAATTATATTTAATTGAATTATTTAATACGGAATTCGATTTCGGAAACGGTTTTTATTTAATTTTTAATTTTACTTAATTTTATTAGCCTTAATTATAATCGAATAAAGTTATATATTATTTACCTTATTATCAAAAACCGCCTTTTTCTTTTTCTTAATAATATTATAATAATTACTTAAAATATTATTATAATAATATTAATTCCTTACGGAATTAACGAATTCGGTTAAAAAAAGCTATATATTAATTAAATAATGGTTTCGTAACTTATTCCGTAATTTAATATAATAAAAAACCCATAAATAAATCTCCGTATTTACGGGTAAAGTAATAAAAAAACCGCCATATTTCTTAATATACTAGTCGCAAACTTCTAATATTAACAAAAATAAATAAGTTTCGAAATTAATCGGATCGTATTCCCGAAATTTCGTCCGAAACGCGCCAAATATCTTTTAATTAATAAAATTCCGGCAATTTATAACTTTCTTAAAATCGGAAAAAGTATACATAATATAAGGTAATCCATATACGACATAATTCCGATTTTTTTATGTACGGATAATATAAGTATTTTATATACGAATAAATTAATTAAATTCGTATTTAATAATAAGCATATAAATATAAAATAAAATAATCCGATCGGCTTTATATTCTTTCCGTTAAATACGCTTATATTTAAACTGGTTAAAAAATATTTAATATTATTCTATTACGTTAAATCGAATTATTAAAGCTTTTATTACATATAACTTACCTTCCAAAAAAACGATCTCCTTTAATAAAATTAAAACCATTAACTTTTAATTTATTAATTTTTTATGCTTTTACTATACGATTAATAATTATTAAAACGAACCCGTTTACCTTCCGTTATTTTAAAATATAACGTATTATATTCGTTTAAAAACTAATAACCTTTAGTAATATTTTCGAAGATATCCGCAAATCGATTAAATTTAATTATATTAAACTAGGATTATCGATAAATACGCGGATAACGCCGACCGGAACTCGAATTCGATAAAAAGTAATAAGTAACGGTTACATATTAAGTTTCGTTTCCATAATCCGAACGAAAAATTAAAAAAATAAATCTAAATTAATAAATAACGAAACAATATTAATAAAATACAAAGTAACTAATATAAGCGGAAATACCGTAATAAAACCATATAATATACCGCAAATAAGCATTAATATTAACGTAAATTTCGAACCCGTATTTTTATAACTTGTAATAATTATTAATAAACTATATATAATTTAATCCCGAACAAATTTATCCACCTTTTTTTCGATAAATTTTCGATCATTTCTTTTAACCTTATTACCATAAAAATATTTAACATAAAACTTAAACATAAGGTTACGAAAAAGATTAAAAAAGTATTACTTTAAATAAGTATAAAACGTACGTATATTTATATGGCTAACTATATTTTCGTTTTATGTCTTCTAATTAAAAAAATTCTGTACTTTTTATAATTTAAACGCAAGAAAATTGGCATCCCAGCGGCGTAAAAAACCTAGTTCAGAACGGATAAAAGTTACTCCCCTTAAAGATATCGTAAAACCGTTACGTCGAAAATAATTAAGAAATTAAAAATCCGATAAAGCGTATTCGAAAAATAAAAAACATAAACGTTACCAACATTCTTCGATAATATCTAATCAAACTTAATTAAAAGAAACATCCTATTTACGTAAATATTAATAAAACGTCGAAAGGTTAATAAGAATATTATAACGTTTAAATAAAGTTAAGATAAAAAAATTAATAAGAATGTTATTTTTATAACGTCGGATAAGTTACGACCGCTAAGGTTCGAGGTCAGCTAACTATCGTAGCATTTTAACGTACGGAACCGAATATATATAAAAAAAAGGGTAAAAGTATAAACGGCTAAAAATAAATAAAAACTAACATAAATAAATAAGATCGAATAAAATCAAATAACATAAAATAAGGAAAATATAAAATAAAATAATAATAATAATAATAATAATAATAATAATAATAATAATAATAATAATAATAATAATAATAATAATAATAATAATAATAATAATAATAATAATAATAACGTACCACACCAGCGAGTCGGACACACTAGCGAGTCGGACACTTTTTGCACAATTTTAATTACTTATCTTTAACCGCCTATTTTTTAACACCAATATTATGGAACGCCTTATAAAAAAAAACTAGGATAAATTTAGCCGTCCAGGCAAAAAAAAGAAACCCGAAACTTAGTTTTAAACGGCTTGGTTTTATATACGAAATGGCCTTATTTATATTAAAAGATTAATTTAACGGCAAATCTTTTCGAGCCGATATTTCCCTTATTTTGCGAAAATTAACGCCTACCGAAAAGAAATCGATTGTCGACCGAATCCTTAACTTAAATACGTAAGCATTTCCTATCCGGCTTCAGTACGTTAAAAATATGGCGAATTTACTACTAGCCCAGCGCGTTACGGAACGCGTCGGGGTTAACTGGGCGTCGAGATTTGTTAAACGGCAAAAAAAGCTTTAAACGCATTTAAATCGGAAGATCGATTATTAAAATAATATTATGCGAAAATCTAGAAATATTTCGCAAATAGTTTAACCTTATTCGGGCTACAATCGCAAAATACGGCATCGTAAAAGAAAATATTTATAACTTCGACGAAACGGACTTTTTAATAGGATTTTTTATAGTATCGGGCATAGTAATTATAAATATTAAAAAACGTAAAAAACCTAAATAAACTTAATAAGGTAATCGGGAATGGGTAATAGTTATATTGTTACGGGAACAGTGTTCTCGTCCCAAGGTCTTACCTTTGAGGCCTAGCGCGGGAGTGCGCTACGGCTAAAGGTCGGCCAAGGGGCTTGGCCCTTAAGTGATCTAAGTGATCTAGGTGATCTGGGACTAGATCACATAGATCACATAGATCTACGACACACTTATTGAAAGATAATTGGATATATAACGAACCGGTCTCCCATGTAAATATGTCAGCTAGCTGGGGGGTGCGTAGCGCACCCCATATACGGAAAGGTCACCTACTGATCGGCCCATATGTACTCCGGAGCTAAGCTACTTAAAGTTGTATAAATGCAACAGCACCTGCAACTAACCTAATACAACAACATAACTGATGTCCCCTATATCTAACAATTAAGAGTTTCATTCGCTTAATTCGCGTATATATCAATTAATCAGCTATTGCTAAAATGATATAGGCTATATATTAATAGTAATTATTTATATATTTCAAATAATAACAATAGTGACCGCATAATCGACGTTTTTAGTTATTTATAAGGGACTTAAAGATTGGGACCGCTTTAAAGGCGAATTCCAAACTAAAGTACGCGTTCTTAATATCTGGGATTATATCAATCCTGATTAGTTACTTAAATAACCTGTTAAACTTACGAAACCCAAAATAACTACCTATCCAAAGAAACAACTTTGTTAAATAATAACGCAAGCGATTAATTTATCCACTAAAGGAATTATATAAGTCGAAAAAGTTGATTAAATAAGCTATTTAAAGAATACCCTTAAGATAATAACCGAAAGCAGATAAACTTACAATCAGGACTTTACGGAATATACCTATATGAATAGGAAGTACGATACCTTTCGCAAAAATATAAACAACCTTATAAATTAGGTTTTAAAATCGGTATCTCCAGCGATTAAAAAAACGAACTTTTTTTTAAAAAAGAATTTACGGGAATGGTACGTTACGTTAACCAAATTTAACAAGGTATACGATAATAAGCTTTTAATTAATACCTAACGAAAATACCGTAACCGGTTAAAACAAGCCTTAAAGTCAGCAAAAAAGTTAAACAAATAAATCGGAAAATGGCAAAAAATTATGGCCCAAAAATAACGATACGGAATCCCGGAAACGAAAACAACGATCGTATAAGTTAACGATTTATATACAGCAATAGCTTCAATCATGGAAACCTGGACGATTACCTTCCAGATAGTAAAAAAAGCCGAAATAAAAAACGGTACGATTAGTTACCAAAAGGTGGCTATTAACCTCCTGGATTATTAAGCTATAACCTATTTACCAATTATATTAAAAAACGTTAAGGCAACGTTTTTAACGCTTTATAGGGCTCCTACGGAACCATCTAATCCGGATAATCCTAATCAAGAAAAAATTAAACCCATTAACCGTTAGCTAAAAGGTAAAAATTCAGGACGGGGCCTAAAGCGAGGTAATCGAAATAGCTCTTATTCGGATCGAAACGCCAGCAAACGAAAGCGTTACGAATTAAACGATTAGGGCACCCGTTACAAAATATGCTATAATACCTTATATCGGTTACCTTAATATTATTACGCGTTCCCTAAAAAAGCCCCAGCAAATTTTAGGTTTATAAAAGTAATAATATTATTAATTAAGCACCGAATTACCTTTAATTAATCTTTTAAAAAAAAATTAACCGTTTATTAAAAACCATAAAAAAGTTAATTATAAAAACAGATTAATTCCTAAAGGAAATAAAATAAATCCTGGCTTACTTCCTAATTATTAATTAATGTAACGCCATAAGTACTTTATTTTACCCCTTAAAAAATTTATCTATTTTGAATTTAAGGTTTACGATATATATTTTTAACCTAATTAATAGGTTCCTAAATTATAAAATAACGATTTAAAATAACGGAATATACGCAAGGAATAACTTTATCCCGATTAAAGGTTACGGAAAAATAAATATACTACTTTAAAATCTTAAAAGCTAAAAAGCGTTACGTTTATATAACGTAACCCATTACGAAAACTTCGTATGCAACCTAATATCTTTCCGGTAGCTCCGAAAAAAAGGGTACTAATAGGATAACCGAAAAACCAATAATTTTATTCAAGATAAATATAATTAGGTGGTTATTACGTTAATAAATAAGTTTAATTAATTCGTTATCGAAAACATTAACATAATAACACTTTATACAACCTTGGTTACTTATAAACAAAATATTAACTTATAAACGAAAAGACCATTACGTATAAGTAACGGTATTATATAACACCTGCAATTAGGCCATCCAGGCCCCGAAATAATTACCCAGCTATATTCCCATATTAAAGGAATCCGATTAAAGGGTTTTATAATAGTCGAATATTAAGCATGTAATAAGGTTAAGGCGAAAAGATAAATACGCCGTAAACCTTAAAAGGGAATATCCCAATTAGGCCAAAGAATCGCCGTCGACTTTATTAACTTCGAAAAAAACCCTAAAGGATATAAATACGTTATGTTCGTTACCGACAGATATTCAGGCTTTATTTAAAATACCTACCTAAAAAACCGAAAGCAAAATATATTAATTATAACGTTTTAATACTTTCTAGGAATCCTAAAAAACCAAGATAAGGTCTTCCTATAAATAATTAAATACGATAACGAAATCTTAAAAAATTATTAATTTCGAAATATACTTTAATCGCCTCCTTTTAATATTAGATTTAAGCTTTTAATATTACATACCCAAACTTAAAACGGAGGTATAAAACGTTTAAAAGGTATAATTAAAAAAAAAGTGATTACGATACGAAATGGCGTTAAATTACCAGCATTCCTAATTATGTATATCTTTAAAGCAATAATATATTTATATAACTATACCCCAAAATATTCTCTTTTTTGGCAAACCTTATATAAGGTTTATTATACTTACCTAGCGTATAAAGATGGCGTTATAATATTTAATCGGAAGCCTTAATAGGCTTACCTTCGAACTTATAACTATATAGCTTACGTTATAACGATTACCGTTATAAAAAAAGAATAAAAACTTTAAAAGTTAAATCCTAAGGTATGGATTAACTTTTTCGTTAATTATTAATTTACGAATATTTACAAAATCTGGAACCCATTAATTAATAAGGTTATCGCTATTTAAAACGTCCAATTTAACAAAAAGGTTACCTTTTCCAGTAATATCAAAAACCTTAAAGATAACTTATTTTACGTTACCGAAAACGAATTATAAAATTTATTCCGACAAATTACCATACCTAATTAGGCTAATAACCACCCTATATATATATAAAAAAAGAAAATTTAAATGAAATAATTTAATTACCGGCTAAATAAAAGGGTTAACTTTAAAGTAATATTAATATTTAAAAAAACGTACGAAATGGGGAAGAATAAGCTTATTCGTAAAGGATTAATTACCTTTATACGACCGTTATATTCGAATTATTTCCGTCCTTTAAACTATTACCGTTATTAACGTTTACCCTAATAACTATTACGATCATTACGCTGGCGGAAAAAATAAAAGCAACTTTAAGCTCCTATTACGCTATTTAACCTAAAATAACGGTAAAAAACGAAAGTACCTTACGGATTATAAATATAAACTTCCCGTACGTTCCGTATTATAATAATATTATTAAAATTAATTATAAAATATAAAAAGCCGTATTTAATATAAAACGAATAACTTATTTTGTAAATACGCGTAATAACCGGCCGGTAAATTACGGAAATTTAAGGAAAATAAAAACCTAAAATACGCATTACCTTAATCGGAAAAGCTTTAATTTATTAAAATAAAAAACGTTACTTAAGTTACGAAACTAAATATATAGGCGAGATTTACCGCTATCGCCGTAAAGCCATAAAAAACTAAATATATACCCGTTAAGGAAAATATTCCGTAAAACCGAATTAACTTATTTACAAAATTATAAAAAAATAAAATCTTAAAAAGCTATTAATTAATCCTTAATTAAAGGGAAATAAATCCTAAAATGCATATAAATATACGTTTATAAATTTAATAAGCATAATTAATTTTAAAAGTATAAAGCCCGGTTTATCGTACGAAATAATTAATAATTTAAAAACGTTTATGGAAATATATACGCATTTACGTTAGTTAAAAGGTTATTTCAAATTTTGATTATTATTACGACTAAGTTTAACCTAAAACTTAAGGAATATAACGTTATAAACGCTTTCGTTAACGCGAACCTACTTTATAAAATATATATAAAGACGCCCCCAAAATACCTATAACGTAATAAAACGTTTTTAATTAAAAAGGTATTATATAAATTAAAAAAATCCCCTTTTTTTTAGCAGAAAAATTTTACCAATATATTTAAGGATTTAGGATTTAGCCTTATTTCTTATAAATTATATTATTTTTTTCGTTAAAGGATACTTTTATTTTTTTACGTCGACGATATAGTCGTTATATACAGCAAAAAGTATTAAAACCTTATCGATTAATTAATTTAATAGATATAAAAACGATATACCCTTATAAATAACGAAAACCTATAATAATTTCTTAAAATCGAAGTAATTAAAAATAAACCTAATAAAAAAATCTGGCTATCCTAATCCGATTTTATAAATAAGTTAGTTAACTTAATCCTTAAAAAAAATCTAAATAGCCTTTCAAAAACGCCAATAATAAGCATTAAATTATTGCCAAATCTTAATCTGGCCCATCCAGGCTTAATTAACAAATACCAAAAAAAGATCGGTTCTATCTTATATATTGCAATTAATACGCGACCTAATATATCCTTTATAATATCCCAATTTGTACGATTTAACTAGAACCTTAATAACGTATATTATAACGTTACCAATAAAGTTATATTATACCTAATCGGTACCAAAATATTAACGTTGCAATTCGGTAACAAAAATTCGATAAATATTTAAAGCGACGCTTTTTTCGTAAATAACTTAATTAACTAAAAAAACTTTTAAGTTTACGTTATAAAATTATTTAAAAGAATAATAAAATAACGGGCAAATAAATAAGATATAATAACTACTTTTATAACCGAAACGGAATTATTATCCTTTACGTAGGTTATAAAAAAAAACTTATTTATTTTTCGATTAATCAAAAAATTGAAAATTAACCTAAATGTAAGACCGTTAAATATATAATACGACAATTAACAAACGATACGGTTAATTAACGCCGACGTCGCCCTCCTACAAACAAAGCTACGGCACGTAAATATACACAACCATTAGCTACGAAAGATAGCAGAAAGGGACCTAATCAAAGTGGATTATATGCCTATAAACGATATATTGGCGGATGGATTAATTAAAACCCTATTACGAAAAGCCTTCAGGTATTTCAAAAAGCAATTAAAACTAATGGATATTACCGAAGCCCTAGATCAGCGGAAGAAAGCTTTAAGGGTTATTTCAGATAAGGAATTAGCTGATCAGGAGGATTCAATCGCCGGAAGAGAGGTGGAATGGACAGCTGTGGCTCTAGGGAGTGATGAAGTACGGTGATCAACGCCGTGAATGCTTCAAGGCGTTGAGGGGGTGTGTCAGCTAGCTGGGGGGTGCGTAACGCACCCCATATACGGAAAGGTCACCTACTGATCGGCCCATATGTACTCCGGAGCTAAGCTACTTAAAGTTGTATAAGTGCAACAGCACCTGCAACTAACCTAATACAACAACACAACTGATGTCCCCTATATCTGACAAAATAGCACCTACTTAGTTTCGCTCTTTAGCTATTAATTTAAGTTCTTAACTGGAAGTAACTGTACCGTTCTTTAATTGAGGGAAAAGTTTTTAAATCTCTTTAACGAACAAACCCTTAATAAATTATTCCTCGCCTTATTGTTACTTGCAAATTAAGATCCTATTTCAGATATTACTTATACTTTCAGGTAGATATATAACAGATTCGTTACATTTTGATAACTTTTTAATTAATAACCGACGGATAATTCCAAGCCCAGTTGGGTATAAGCTTTCTTGAATTCAGTAAAAACGATATCATAAAATAACGTTCAGAAGATAAATAATATACCCGATTCCCGTTACGAGTTAATAAAAGATCAATAATTAGATTAAATAATTTATTTCTTATCGAAAAAGTTTTTTAATTAATTAATAACATTATGCCTTTTATAACCCGTGGCAAAGGAAAACCTTCTTTTTCCCAAACCTAGCAATTAACTCCAGCTCCAAAAAACATTATTAAGGTTTAGGAAAATTCGGAAAAGGAAGAAAAACTAATAATCCAGGAACCTTAGGGCCCGAAAGAAAAGGAAAAAAAACTTTCTCCTAAAAAGAAAATGGAGATTCTGTTACGCAAAATCCAAGCTTTGGAAAAAGATAAAAAAGAAAGATCTTAACCCCCCCAAAAAAATATGGCTTAACCTACCCAAAAAATGGAAAAAAAAACCCCCAGCACCCCTATTATTCGGCCCCAATCGGTACCGCGAAACCATTATCCTACCCCCTAGCTACCACGGAATGCCAAAAATTAAGGGTTATAAGCTAATTACCCCGAAGCCTTATAACGGAATTATAAATATGAAAAGATTTTTCGTTTAAGTTAAAACTTACCTTAAGTTTTACTAAAGTTTCTTAATAAAAGATTATTAAAAAAATAATAGCTATTTCCTAACTACTTACTGAACGAATTTTCTTATAATTCGAGCCCATTATAAAGGATTACTTAAAGAATTACCTTAAAAAATCCTTAAATATTATTAATTACATTTTTAACGATTACCGATACTTCGAAAACCGAATACGAATTATATTTAAAAACCTAAATAAAAAACAGCATACGGTAAAACAATTATACCTCCTTTACCAAACCAAATTAACCGCAAAATACATAACGGAATTTAACCACTTAGCCGTAATTTTCAATTTACCCGAAAGCGCGTTATTTTATCCTTTTTACGATAACTTAAAATTTTAAATTAAAAACGAAATATATATAATACCCAAAACAAAATTTTTTAAAAAGTATACCGATAAAATAATTATCGCTAATTAACGCACCTTTAATCGGTACCTCGAAAAAAAAGAAACTAACAAATAAAATAACGATAAAACCTTTAGCAGCCGAACCAAAAAGGATAAAGGCAAGCTTTAAAAAAAAGCAAGCACTATTTCGAAAAAGCCCTAAAAAAATAAGTCCAACATAAAATATTTCAACTATGGTAAAAAGAAATATTTTAAAAGCGAATATCGCTTTCCCGCTAAAAAGAATTGCAAAAAGGGAAAAATTCCTTAACCTTAAAAAAAAGCTAAAGCAGCTAAACAAAAAACCGACAGTAAGATAAAAAAGGAAAAGAATAAAGTTAACTTAACTTCCCTTTAACCAGAATTCATTATTATTACCACTACTTAAATCCAGAACGACATCTTAAAGTACGAAAATTACCTTATTTGCCAGGATTTTAAAGCTAAAATTTGCAAATATCATCCCGGATAAATAACTTTTAAGATAACCATAAAACTAGGATACTCCTGCCATCTTAATATATCTTAATATAAGATATACGATAAAAACGGTTAATTCCAACCCGACGCTAACAATCATAAACAGTTATTCCCGGAGCTTTACGAACTTCCTAAATATACGGTACATATCAAACCACGAAAAAGCCAGCATAAGTTGTTATATTTTACCGTTTGTTATATCGACGATTGTCTTATACATTTTAAAGCCAAAGAAAATAATAACTTTTAGCCTAAATAGAACGAAAAAATACTTACCGAACCAGATAACGAATATAGATGTACAAAAACTTCTCGATAGCCAAGATACCTTAAATCTTATTATTTACATCCCGAATTAAAATAAAGCTGAAAAGTTATATCGTAAGAATATTTATATTATTCCCCGATATTTTGTATTTAACACGAATTTTTAAATATAAAAATACCTCCTTTAAAAGTTTATATTTTTAATCCGATAATTCGAAAAATGCAAAATTAAAAATCAAGTTCGAAAAGAATAATTATTTCCAAATGCAAATATAGCAAGAAAACATAGTTTAAATATAAAAACGATTAATATATTAAATACGTTATTCGAAAGGTACGCAAATAAAAACTTTTTCAGGTTAAATATTATTACAAGTTAAAAAACGTTAAAGGCTTTCGAAAGTAAAGCATCGAAAAGCCCTAATTTATAAAACCTTATGTAAGGCGGTAAAGGAATTACGCAGCCAGATTAAAATTCCACTTTAATATAAGAACAATATATTTAAAATCATAATCGATTTAAAAGCCAAAGGTAACTTTATTTTTCCTACGGTAGCAGAAAAACATTAAGTTTCTTAAAAGTATAAACTAAAGTCTTATAAATTACGAATAATAAACGGAAATCTATCCAAGTATGAAAACGGACAAGTTTTACGAAAAATTAAAAAACTTCCCGTTTGGATTTAAAAATATTAAGAACGAATCTCATTAAATATTACCGATATTTTTAGATACGATGTTATCTTAGGAATACCATGGCTTAAAACCAGCAATCCATATATTAACTAAAAACATTAAACACTTTCCTGGAAAAGCAATAAAAAACTACCTAAGAAGGACGAACAGAAAATTTGCTATGTTATCAAAAAAGTATAAGTACTAGATCAAGCCGAAACAGTACCACCTAAGTATCGAAAATTTAAGAAACTATTTAAGAACAAAAAAGATTACGAATTACTACCATATAATTAATGGGATTACCGAATACCTATTAAAAAGGGATATTATCTTAAATTTTATAAAATTTATTATATAAACCTTAAAAAATTAAAAGCTTTATAGAACACCATTTAACTCGATTTAAAAAAAGGATATATCCGACTTTTTAACTTTCCTGTTAAATACCCCGTCTTTATGGTACCAAAAATTAAAAACGGAAAGTAAAAGATTAACGAAAACGGAAACCTGGTTTTTAAAAAAGTTATTAACTATAAATAACTAAATAACATCACGATTAAGAATAAATACCCTCTAACTTTTATGAATATATTTAAAAAAAATGCTAATAAAATTAAATAATTTACTATATTTAATTTTCGAAACGGTTATTACCGTATCCGAATAACCTAAAGAAAAAAATAAAAAACGGCATTTAAAATAATATATAAACTTTATAAATACCGAATAATACCTATGGGACTTACTAATACTCCCGTCAATTTCTAACGCCTAATTATAACTACTTTACGAAAATTCCTAAATAAGTCCGTATTTGTTTACCTCGACGATATTCTTATTTATTCCGAAACTTTAAAGGAGCATAAATAGCATATGGCTTAAATGCTTTAAACTTTAAATAAGGCGAATATCCAAATTAACCCAGCTAAAAACGTATGGTATATATAGAAACTAAACTTTTTAGGATATATATTTACCTTTAGCCAAATTCAAATTTAACGTTTTAAAATAAAAGCAATTAAGAATTAGCCTATCCTTAACAAAACGACCGTTACCGACATCCGACAAATTTTAAAATTTACGGAATACGTACGAAACCTAATTAAAAGATACGGAAATATAATTAAATTATTAACGAAACTTATTATTAAAAAGTACGTTAATAAAAGGTTTAAGTTTTTAAAAAATGCAAAAAAGGTATTCCAAATCTTAAAGGACGTAATTATTAATTGACCTATAATAAAATTACCTAACGTAAATAAAAAGAAACGCCTAAAGATAAACGCTTTAAATTACGCATTAAATACCGTCCTAAAATAATTAAAAAATAACGATAAATAATACCTAATAACCTATTATTCGAAAGCATTCCGAAATGCAGAACTTAAATACCCGATTTATAACAAAAAACTGCTAATAATTATTAACGCTTTCAAAAAATGGAAACCTTTTTTTAATAAAACCAAAAAACCCTTTAATATTTATTCCGATCATAAAAACCTTATTCGATTTATAAAGGTTTAAAAATTAAACAAACGATATGAAATTTAAATAATTTTCTTATTAAGATTTAACTTCAAAATATATCACATCAAAAGAAAAAAAAATATCTAGGCGGATATTTTTAATCGCAAAAACGATTATAATCCGAAAGTTCCCAAACGAAATATGTAAATATTATAATATAATAAAAATGGCATTATACAATTATGCGAAATCCTAAAAAAACTAACCTTAAAACTTTTAACAAGGTTTCGAAATTCTTACGACATAAATAAAAAAAAAAAATTTTTACAGCTAAAAGGATAACAAAAAAGCCAGCTATTATATTACGGCAAAATTTATGTTCCCAGGAATTAATAAAAATAATTTATAAAAAAATTCCACGAAAACCTATTACATAAACATTAAGGAATCTTTAAAACCACCCGACGGTTACAGGAAAAGTATAACTTCCCAAAATTACGCCAAATAATTAAAAAAGTTATCAAAAATTATAATATTTATAATAAGGCCAAAATAATACGTCATAAACCTTATAGGCTATTATAATTTACCGACATTTCTAATAAGGTATAAAACACCAGAGCTTAAGACTTTATTATTAATTCTTTTTTATTTAAAGACTTAATTACCGAAATCGAATATGACGGAATTTAAGTAATTGTTAATAAATTTACCAAATATAAGTATTTCTTACCTTTCAAAAGAACTGCGATAGCAAAATAACTGGCTTATGTATTTATCCAACATTATTTTAACAAACACGGAATACCAGAAAAAATTATTTTTAACCGAAATAAGCTTTTTATATCTAAATTTAACATTAGCTTTTTTAAACAAATAAACGTTAAACTTAAATTCTCGACAGCTTATTACCCCTAAACAAACGGTTAAACGGAACGACTAAACCAAACCTTAAAATAATACCTTCGAAATTATATTAATTACTAACAAAACAATTAAGTAAAGTTATTACCATTAACATAAGTAACCTATAATACGTTTATTAACGAAAACATAGGCATATTCCCTTATATAATTATACATAAACATAAAACAATAACTTAACAACCAGAATAATCGACGCATAAAACTTCTGCAATTACTATCATAACTCCCTAAGCAAAAATAATGATAACAAAAATCAAGACGATACAAACCTAACTACAAACCGAATTACGTTTTTTTTAGTAAAGAATAGCCCAGTATTATAACAAAAAAAAATTAAGGGACCAATTTTAGCGAAAAAAGATAAGGTTTATTTATTACGTTAAAAACAAAACGTAACGTCGAATATTTTACAAATTAAAACCAAAAGGCCTAACGACAAACTTAATTTCAAAAAACTTAACCCGTTTAAAATTAATAAAGTCATTTCCAAAACCAACTACCGACTATCGCTACCCAAAACAATAAAAATACACCCTATTTTCCACATTTCCTTACTTAAACCAGCACCTAAAAACGCCCCGCTAAAAACAAATCTAAAAATCGAAAGAAATAATAATAAATACGAAATCGAAAAAATATTAGACTTTAGAATAATCAAAAATAAGATCCAATACCTAATCAAATAAAAAGGATACTTATACGAAAAAAATACTTAAGAACCACTTAACCACTTAACGAATACGATAAACCTAGTTAAAACGTTCCACCGGCAAAATCCTAACCAACCATCTCTAACGCAGCTAAGGTCGTAAGCGATAAAGGTCCTCCACTTAAATCCAACCCTACGGCGTTTCAATCGAAAAAAAATAAACGCCTTTGTTATAGCATTTATCTCGGAAACAAGCTATACCTACTTTACTTCCACCTATCGCCTTTTTTCTTTTATTTTTTCCCGTTTTTTTAATTAATCCAACTTTAAACCTTCCTTTAATATTTTTAATACCCGTTTTTTAAAAAGATCTTATTAAAAACGTAAACGTTTTAATCTTCCAATAAACTCCTTCGATTTTTTATTTTGGCAACGCTTTAATTCGTCTAATTTCTTTTCCGCTATTTCTTAATACGTTAAGAAACTATCTTTAACTTCCCGCTGCTCCTTTTAAAAACGTTTTTATATCTCGTTTATTTTTCTTAGGGAATTCATGGTCAAAACGTTACAAAAAAAACGTTGGCGACAAATGCAGTTATTACAACTTAGGTATTCCAAGGCGTAAAAACACTCGGCCTCGCCAAATCGAACATAATAAGAACACGGAAAAGCCCTAATACCAAATTTCTTAATTAAATTAATACGATCATCCCGAGAATCGCGCTAATTTAAACGAGGCTTTTTTTTCTGTTTCTTAATGCGGCCTAACATAATAAAAATTAACCAAATCCAAAAGTAGGTTCGGAAAAAGACGACGACTTACTGTTATGACCTAACGGTCTTGGCTACAACACAAACGGTCGGACCTCCCAGGGGAGTTAGCCCTAACCTAAGGCAAGAGGTCACGTGACTGACTTAAAAAACTCGAAGGGCCAAGCCCTTTAAGCTTTTTGAGCTGTTACACGGACTTAAGGGGCCAAACGAACTTAAGGGTTCGAGTCGTTTAAGCACCTTAAGCCAAGATAAGGATATATATATTCGCTTTTACCATAGCTTAGATAAATTACCAGCTTGTAATATAATTTGGTTACCCAGATCACCTTTGATAATCTGCTATTACCAAACGTAATTATTGAACGTATCATTACTTAGTTTCCTACGACATTACTGCCAACATAAACCGTACGACTAGGTTTAATAATTAGTTAAACCCCTTAGCCGTTACACGTTACAAGCTTTTGTTCAGTAATGTTATTAAACTTTAAGCAATACCCTTAACATTATATCTTCCAGCAAGCAACCTGCCTTTAAGAAAACCTTTTAAGTACCCGAGGATAACCCCATGGATTCCAACAATAAAAAGATTCGACTTAATCTCTCCCAGGAAAAAACCTTACGACAATTTGATTGGTTAATTAACGCGGTTACGCAACTTACTAACGATAAGATCGAGTTTACCAATACCTTTAAGGAGATTCACAAACAGATGGAAACCCAAAGAATCAAGCTAATAAGATAAGCAAGCATAAAGCAACCCGATTAACCGGATCAGCCATTTCAGCTAGCACAACCTGCACAAACGACTTACGGCAAGAAGTCTGGAGAAGTTTTAAAGCTTACCAAGCCTACCCCTTTCGACGGAATTACTACCAAACTATAACAATTCCTTATAAAATGCCGTACCTACTTTAAGTACTTCCTTATCAGACTTATAACACCTACCTCTCGAATCCAATTCGCTATAAAATAATTAACCGAAAATACGGCTACTTAATTTAAACCTACCCTTCGCGAATAAATTATTAAACCTCCCTAATAAAAGTCCGTAAAAACTGTAAGCATTTATAACAACTACGAAAGATTTAAGAAGGAATTAAAAAAGGTATTCGGAATAATAAATAAAAAAACCAAGGCCGAAAAGAAAATTAAGGATTTAAAGCAAAAAGGATTAGCCTTTAAATACGGCAATTTTTTTGTTCAACTAATTTTAAAAATCAATTAAGGACAGAAAGTATTAATAACCATATTTTTTAACGGCCTGAAAAAAAAGATATAAAAAAAATTATTTAAAAACGAACGCCCCGAAAAGTTAATGGATTACATCGCCATGGTAGTTAAAATCGACGATCAGCAGTACGTTTAAAGGATTTAACACTTTAAGGACCGACAGAATAATAAGCTAAGGCACCCCCCTAGCACTAGCATACCACGAGGAACCAACATATCCCACGGAACAGCACCAGGACCCATGGAATTAGGTGCAGTCCAGCAACGCGACCCGCGTACCATTAAGTGCTTTAACTGCAATAAGATGGGACATAAGGCTTATTAATGCAAGGCGCCTAAGAAGTTACGATAAAATACCTGGACACTAGTTCTTTAAGGACCCCCTCGAAACAATTAAGGAAATAATAACAGATTAATTAACATAATCAGGATTAAGGATAATCCCAACCCCCCCGAAAAAGCATAACAAGGATTACAAAAGGCAAAAAAGCTGTCCTAAGCAGCTATCCAGGAATAACAAGCCCTTACCACAGGACCTATAATATCCTAATAGCTAAAAAAACATAACGGATAAAAGAAACTTTTAAAGAATAAGCTACTTTCCCGTTCCCAAAAGAAACGGCGACAGCGGTACGAGTAATTAAAACTAAACGCATGGGTTAAGGAATACTAAGGATAGGATAAAAACTTGCTACCAAGATAACCAAACCAACATAGGAAACTTTATGCCATTTAATGCAAACGCACCTATTACCTAAAACATATAGAAGGAAAACAATACATTAAGACACGCCTTATGTAAATATATAACCAGGGATTTAACTTCCATAATTAAATCGAAAAAAACCTTAAGGATTAACGATAATACAGATATTTAAAAACGTTCGCCTTAAAAGATACCATTAACATTATCACGGCCGTAATAAGCTGGCCTAAAGGAAAAAATTACCTTAACGAAAACCCTATATGTTATTATGATTGGTACGATCATAAAACAAAAAAGGAATGGATTTACCAAACGGTTATAAAGGCATCCTTAAAAATAATTAATAATTTAAACTTCCGCTTAACCTTTACGAATAACCCGGAAAAACAGCAAAAAATTAAATACGAAATAAAGAAAAAAAACGAAAAAATAAGGTAATACGACGCCCAGTTCCAAGCACGACAGGAGGAACAAGAAACCCCCGAACTAAAGTACATTATTAAAAAAAACTTCCAAACGTAGGTCCTTTTACTCGAAGCCACTTTATGAAAACAGGAAAAATAGCTAAAGCAATTAAAGACCCTTAACGTACAAAATTAAGAACGTATCAAGGCGTTAAAAAATAAGTTAAAAAACAAACGCCACCTGTAAAAAAGCCGCAAAATGGTAAGACCCGGAGAAGCTAATAGAAGCTTCCCAAAAGGGCTTTAAACGTGATAATAAGAGCCAAAAACGACCTTATCACCCTATAAGTACGAATTAGGACATACTAATTTACCGCATTTGTGGATTACGGAATAATAGGAGGTAACTATATCACGCCGAATATGGTTAACCGATTTCGATTATTATAGAAGGAAAAGATGGAACCTTACATTACCGATAACGCAAAAGGTTAGGCATTTGCTTACGATAACGGAAAGATTAGTTATAAAATTAATTACTTCGAAATTTTTATTAATAAACGAAATTAAATAACAGGCTTTGATATCGTTTTAATAAGGAATTACGATATGATTTTCGGAAAACTATGGCTGTATTAATATAACCCTTTAATCGATTAAATAATTAGCCAGGTAAAGTTTACTTTATATCCATTCGATAAAAAGAAAAAACATACGAAAAAATTTTAACATTCGATCGAAGATAATAACGAATGCAGGCATAAAGATACGACAGAAACCTTATTACCTATAAGAACAAGACATAAAAAAAAGCAAAAATACCATAAAAAAATACGACGTATTATTGTTACCATCAAAACAAAGTTGCGAAAGATAAACGATTACTTATAGTATTAGCCTTTAAAGCCAGAAATTATGGCTAACGTATTACCACAGTACTATAAATACGAACGACTGTTCCGTAAGAAACTTAAAACAAAATTACCAAAATATAACGAATAGGATTACGAAATAGTCCTTAAAAACGGAATATCGACTAGATTTTATCCGATCTATAACTTTAACGAAACGGAATTACAGGCATTACGTAAATACTTTAAAGATAAGCTTCGAAAAGGTTACATACGACGTTCCAGTTTATTAGCCGGATATCCTATATTTTTTGTACTAAGGAAAAACGGGAAATTACGCCTAATTATTAACTATAAACAATTAAATGACATTACGGTTAAAAATAAAATACCGTTACTTTTAATTAACGAAATAAAAAATCGCCTTTACGGAACTAATTAGTTTACAAGCCTAAATCTTAGAAAAGGATATAATTAAATTCGCATTAAGTTAGGACATAAATGGAAAACAACCTTTAAAACGAAGTACGGATTTTTCGAATACCTTATTATACTTTTCGGATTTACGAACGTATTAGCAACTTTTTAACGAATGGTTAACTATATACTTAGGGAATATTTGGACATTTTTGTTATTTGTTACCTTAATAACATTTTCATCTATTCGAGAAATAAAAAGGAATATATAAGATACGTTTATATAATTTTCTAAGCCTTATAAAACGCTAACCTCCTAATTAATAATAAAAAAAGCCAGTTTTATATACAAGAAGTGGAATTTTTAGGATACATTATCACCTTAGGATATATTAAAATAAACCCCAAAAAGATCGCTGTAATATAAGAATGAAAGATACCTATTATAGTTAAGGAAATATAAACCTTTTTCGGATTCGCCAATTATTACAGAAAGTTTATTCGAAACTTTAGCAAAATAGCTACGTTATTATCCAACCTGACGAAAAAAGGAAATAAGTTTTTTTAAATAACGAAAACGGAAACCGCCTTTTAAAAAATTAAAGATGCGATTATTAACGAATTAATATTAATTATATATAACCTAAGCCGCTTAATTAAATTTAAAACCGAGGTTTTGGATTATATTTTAAGCGTAATAACAGGATACCGCAATAATTAAAACCATTTATATTTTATCGCCTTTTACTTTTATAAATTAAAAAAAACAGAATTAAATTACGTTATTCCCGACAAAAAATTTATGGCTATCGTTAAAACTTTTCGAAAATTTAGATATTACCTTAAGAAAAACCTTTACCAGGTTAAGATATATACCGACCACAAGAACTTTACCCGCTTTACCACTACCAAAAAACTTATAGGACGATAATTACGCTACGCCGAAAAATTATCAAAATATAACTTTATTATTATTTACCAAAAAGGATCAGAAAACGGCAAAACAAACATATTCAGTCGAAAACCAAACCTCGAAAAGAAAATAACCAAAATTAATTATTAAATTTTCGATATTACCATAAAAGGATACTTATAATTACGATAAATAACGATAATTAAGGCAATATCTTTCGATTTATACCAGAAAATCTAGGAATATAATAACAACCTACTTAAGGACCAAAAAACGGAAAAAACATAAATCCCAGAAAAATATTAGAAAACACTAATAAAAAATATATACAAATATTAGCTACACGGATACCCAGGGATCCATAAAACCTTAAAACGACTACAACGTACCTATTATTTCCCTAAAATAAAATTAATAATAAAAAAAGTACGACAACAATATTACATTTGCAACATGGCAAAAGCTCGACGATACAAGCCATACGAAGAACTATAACCATTATTAATCGCAAAATGACCATAAAACTTAATCACTTTCGACTTTATTACCAAACTCCCATTTTCAAAAAACCCAGCTATAGGCATACATTATAACAGTATTTTCGTAATCGTTAACCAATTTACCAAATTTTTCTATTTCTTATTATATAACGAAAATATAAACCTAAAATAATTAACATATATCTTTTTAAGATATACCTTAAAAATATACGGATTATTAACGGAAATTATTTTAAATAAAAGAACGATATTTATTTCGAAATTTTGGTAAGAACTTATAGCATAATTAGGCCTAAATCATAAATTATTTAGCGCATTTAAACCTTAAACAAATAAATAAATAAAAAAATTAATTAAATATTGGAAACCTACTTACGATATTACATTAACTACGAACAAAACGATTAGGTTTAAAAGTTACCTATTACCTAATTAACCTATAATACTAGTTACCATAAAAACATTAAAACAACTCCAGCAAACGCCAACTTTGGTTTTATATTAAAAGTTTACAAAAATATACGTAAAAACTTTACTAACGTTAAAGCAATCTTTACATTAAAACAATTTAAATAACTATATACAAAAATAAACACAAAACTCGAATTCGTACGCAATTAAATAAAAAAATATTATAATTAAAAAAGATTAAAAAAATTAACCTTCCGGAAAAAAAAGATGGTTTACTTAATTACCAAAAACATCCAAATTAAGCGACTAAATAAAAAACTTAACTTTAAATATATCGGCCCATATAAAATTATCAAAAGAATCTCGAAAAATAACTATTAATTAAAACTACTACCCAAAATCAAACTTTATTCAGTTTTTTACGTTTCCTTACTTAAATCAGCAACAAATACCATTAAGGTTAATACGGGATACGAAAAAGAAACAAAAAAAATATACCAACATACGAAGCAAAGAAAATCCTAAATACACGAAAAAAAAACGGACTTACCGAATACCTAATTAAATAAAAAAATTACCCAGATTCCGAAAACACTTAA
The DNA here is from genome assembly GCA_004154915.1 of Monosporascus ibericus. Lineage (NCBI taxonomy): Eukaryota > Fungi > Ascomycota > Sordariomycetes > Xylariales > Monosporascus > Monosporascus ibericus. The sequence goes on from QJNU01000060.1 coordinate 167,331, forward strand.
AAACCCGCCAAAAACCTTATAAACGCCCAGCGCTTATTAAAAAGCTTTTACTAATAACAACGGATGCACCCCAGTTAACGGACGATTAATTAATAGGTTTAAATTAATCGACCGGATTTACGACCTGGCTTAACGTAACCGTAACGACCACCGCCTTCAATTGTTCCCGTTCCTTTTTTAACCGTTCGAACTTTTTTATAACTTCCGTACCTTTAATGCCACGACGAAATATCTTAATATCCCGTTAACAAAAAAGTTGTTTTTATTTTTGCAAACGGTTAAATTTATTCGTAGCAGCCCGTAACATCTCCTAAGTTTACTTTTCCTTACGTTTTAAACGATCTTCTTCGTTAAAAAGTTTTTGGTGTTTTAGTTTTAAGGGCCCAAAAACATCATACGGACCGTTATAACGAACGTATCGTACGCACTTTACGGAACCGCGAACAACCTTATAATCCGTATCTTCCTTTTCATAACGAAAACAAAAAGGTATAATAAAACCAAAACGATTAATACGTTCTGAAAAAACCAAAGCGTTAATACGTTAACGAAAACGACGTTTTTTAATTCGACCAAATATTATAGGTATAAAGAAAGAAAAGTTACTTACCAGAATCGATGGATAAATAAATTAATCTTTAAGGGCAAAAATCCTAAAAGGGAGGAATCATATTATAACTTAACGGTCTTAGCTATAACACAAACGGTCGGACCTCCTAAAGGAGTTAACCCTAACTTAAGGCAAAAGGTTACGTGATTAACTTAAAAGATTCGAAAGGCTAAGCCCCTTAAGTTCCTTAAGCTGTTATACGGACTTAAGGGGCTAAACGAACTTAAGGGTTCGAATCGCTTAAGCACCTTAAGTCAAGATGAGGATATATACATTTGCTTTTATCATAGCTTAGATAGATTACCAGCTTGTAATATAACTTGGTTACCCAGATTACCTTTGACAATCTGCTATTACCAGACGTGATTATTGAACGTATCATTGCTTAGTTTCCTACGACACTACTGTTAACATAAACCGTACGACTAGGTTTAATAGTTGGTTAAACCCCTTAGCCGTCACACTTACTGTTTTTATCTTTAAAATAAAAATCTTTAAAAAAGGGAAATAATATTACAGGAACAATATTTTCGTCTTAAGGTTTTACCTTTAAAGCTTAATGCGGAAATACGTTACGGCTAAAGGTCGGCTAAAAGGCTTAGCCCTTAAATAATCTAGGTAATCTAGGTAATCTAGGACTAAATTATATAGATTACATAAATCCACGATATATTCATTAAAAAACAATTGGATATATAACGAACCGGTCTCCCATATAAATAGTACCTACTTAGTTTCGCTTTTTAGCTATCAATCTAAGCTTTTAACTAAAAGCAACTGCACCGTTCTCTAATTAAGGGAAAAGTCTTTAAATCTCTTTAACGAATAAACCCCTAATAAATCATTCCTCGCCCTATTGTTACCTGCAAATCAAAACCCCATTTCGGATACTGCTCATACTTCCAGGTGGATGTATGACAGGTTCGTTACATATATAAACTGTTAATTCGCAAAGTTAAGTTATACCTTTATTTATTATATTAACGGGGAAAATTTACCTTAATTCCTGGTATCGCGATAATTTATTACTAACCGATTAAAAGGTTGGCATTAATCCTAATAACTGGATAACAAACGAATTAGGTTTAAAATGGATTTAACATTTCGATAAGCATATACGAACGCGTACGAAAAGAACGAAACGTTTTCTTATCTTCGACGGTTACGAAAGTTACTATTCGATCGAATTCGAAGAATATTGCGCGAATAATGGTATTATTACTTTTTATATGCCCGCGTATTCCTTTTATCGGTTTTAACTTTTCGACGTATCCTGCTTTTTTATTTTAAAACGCGCTTATTCGTTATATATCGAAAATTTAATACGACGTTACCATACCTATATCGCGAAAGAAGATTTTTTCGTTAATTTTTACGATACGTTTAAAGTTGCCATAACGTCCGATAATATTAAATCCGGATTTGCAAAAGCCGGATTTGTTTTATTTAATCTTAATAACGTCCTTTCCGATTTGGAAATTTTAGTTGTATCTATACCGACAATTTTTCCGCTTACTTCCGCCGGTTCCAGTTTTTCGCCCCTTACGAAAACCTTTATAAATATCCGTAAAATAACGAAATAAGGACGTTATTTACAAAAAAAGGTTAAAAATTACTAAGGTAATTCGCTAATAAGAATCGTTAAATCGGTTAATTTATTAGCCAAAAGTTAATTAATACTTTAGTATAAAGTTACTTTTTTAAAACAAAAGGTTACCTAATTACGCGAAACTAACCACGTCCTTAGCAAACGTCGCAGAACTAAAAATAAATGTTTTTAAGAAGGAGGAACATTTACTATACAAAAAAAATAAGCTCTTTTAGCCGAAAAAGAAGGGGGTAGTAAAAAATCCCAGCTAATAACGGCTGAAGGTAATCGTCGTAAAAGGGTTAAAACGAAGGAACGGAAATATGGTATTTGCGGCAAGCCCGGATATAATGCGCGTATTTGTAAAGAAACTGTAAATACGTTTAGCGAAAACGAAACCGATTAGTTTAAATTAATTAATTACGTTATGGTTGTTTTATTTGTGTTTGTTATTGCGGACTGCCAAAAAGTGTCCGACTCGCTGGTGTGTCCGACTCGCTGGTGTGGTACGTTAATAATAATAATAATTATTATTATTATAAATTTATTTTTATTAATATAAAATATTTAAAAAATTACTAATTTATTAATATAACCAACTTATTAATATGGTACGTTATTATTATTATTATATTTTTATTATTATATTTATAATTATTCGATCAAGTTCGATATAATAGCATAAAGTTATATTCCATTAAAATAAATCTAAAATCTTAAAATCGTAATAATATTTACCTATAAACGCCTTTCCTTATGCTACCTTAATACGTAATACTTTATGTACATGCTAATATACTGTTACGAACAAGGGTTCTCAGGACCAAGAACCCATCCTTGAGTGTTAAATGGGAGAACTTCGGATACGAAAGGCTTGGCACTGCCCGCCAAGACCTAGGTGATCTAAGTGATCTGATGGATTGATCAGATCACCTAGATCATATAGATCCACGACATACTCACTTTAAGGAGTGGATATATATGACCCGGTTTCCCATATAGATAGCACCTACTTAGTTTCGCTCCTTAGCTATTAATCTAAGCTTTCGATTAAAGGCAACTATACCGTTCTTTAATTAAGGGAAAAGTTTTTAAACCTTTTTAACGAACAAACTTTTAATAAATTATTCCTCGCCTTATTGTTACCTACAAATTAAGATTTCATTTCGGATATTGCTTATATTTCCAGGTGGATATATAATAGGTTTGTTATATTTTGATAACTCCTTAATTAATAGCCGACGGATAATTCCAAACCTAAATAGGCATAAGTTTTCCTAAACTTAATAAAGACGATATTACAAAACGACGTTCAAAAAACAAATAATATACCCGATCCCCGTTATAAGCTAATAAAAGATTAATAACTAGATTAAATAATCTACCTTTTATCGAAAAAGTTTTTTAATTAATAAATAATATTATACCTTTTATAACTTAAAATAAAGGAAAACCTTTTTCTTTTTAAACCTAGTAGCTAATTCCGGCTTTAAAAAATATTATTAAGGTTTAAGGAAATTCGGAAAAAGAGGAAAAGTTAATAGCTTAGGAACCCCAGGGCCCGAAAGGAAAAAAGAGAAAGCTTTTTCTTAAAGAGAAAATGAAGATTTTATTACGCAAAATCCAAGCCCTGGAAAAAGATAAAAAAGAAAGACCTTAATTTACCAAAAAAAGTATGGCTTAACCCATCCGGGAAATAAAGTAAAAAACCTTAATACCCTTATTATTCGGCCTTAATCGGTACCGCGAAGTTATTATTTTACCCCCTAGTTATTACGGAATGCCGGAAATTAAGGGTTATAAATTAATTATTCCGAAACCTTATAACGGAATTACGGATATGGAAGGATTTTTCGTTTAAGTTAAAACTTACCTTAAATTTTACCAAAGCTTTTTAACGGAAGATTATCAGAAAGTAATAGCTATTTCCCAGTTACTTATTAGACGAATTTTTTTATGGTTCGAATTTATCATAAAGAATTACCTAAAAAATTACCTTAAAAAATCTTTAAATATTATTAATTATATTTTTAACGATTACCGATACTTTAAGGACAAAATACGAATTATAGTTAAAAATTTAAATAAGAAATAATACGTAATAAAATAATTATACTTCCTTTACCAAATTAAATTAGCTGCAAAATATACGACAGAATTTAACCGTTTGGCCGTTATTTCCAATTTACCCGAAAACGCGTTATTTTATCCCTTTTACGACGGCTTAAAACCTTAAGTTAAAGACGAAATGTATATAGTACCTAAAATAGGATTTTTTAAGGAGTATACCGATAAAGCAATTATCGTTAATCGACGTACCTTTAATCGGTATTTCGAAAAAAAAGGAACTAATAGATGAAATAACGATAAAGGCTTTAACAGCCGAATTAAAAAGGATAAAAGTAAGCCTTAAAAGGAAGTAAGTATTATTTCGAAAAAGCCCTAAAAAGATAAGTCCAATATCGAATATTTTAACTATGGCAAAAAAGGGCATTTTAAAAGCGAATGTTATTCCCCCGTAAAAAGGAACTCTAAAAAAAAAGAAATTTTTTAACCTTAAAAAAAAAACTAAAGCGGCTAAATAAAAAACCGACAGTAAGGTAAAAAAGGAAGAAAATAAAGTTAGCTCGATTTCCTTTTAGTTAGAATTCATTATTGCTACCATTATTTAAATCCAGAATAACATCCCAAAGTACGAGAATTGCCTTATTTATTAGGACTTTAAAGCTAAAGCCTATAAATATCACCCCGGATAAATAGCTTCCAGGATAATTATAAAGTTAGGATGCTTTTACCACCTTGATACATCTTAGTATAAAATGCACGATAAAAACGGTTAGTTCCGATCTAACGCCAGTAACCATAGATAGTTGTTCCCGGAGCTCTACGAGCTCCCTGAATATACGGTACATACCAAATTATAAGAAAGCTAGCATAAGTTGTTGCATTTTACCGCCTGTTATATTAATAATTATCTTATATATCTTAAAGCCAAAAAAGATAATAACTTTTAACCTAGATAAAACGAAAAGATACCTACCGAACTAAATAATAAATATAAATACATAGAAACTTTCCGATGGCCAAAATACCTTAAGTCTTATTACCTATATCCCGAATTAGAATAAAGCTAAAGGGCTATATCGCAAAGATATTTATGTTATTCCCCGATGCTTTGCATTTAACACGAATTTTTAAATATAAAAATACCTCCTTTAAAGGTTTACACTTTTAACCCGATAACTCGAAAAATACAAAATTAAGGATCGAATTCGAAAAAAATAATTATTTCCGAATATAAATATAACAAGAAAATATGGTTTAAATACAAAAACGATTAATATACCAAATATGCTATTCGAAAGGTACGCGAATAAAGACTTTCTTAAGTTAAATATTACCATAAGTTAAAAAACGCCAAAAGCCCTTAAAAATAAGATATTAAGAAGTTTTAATTTATAAGACCTTATATAAAGCGGTAAAAGAATTACGCAATCAGATCGAAATTTTACTTTAATATAAAAATAACATATTTAAAATTATAATCGATTTAAAAGCCAAAAGTAACTTTATTTTTCCCGCGGTAATAAAAAAACATTAAGTTCCTTAAAAATACAAATTAAAGTTCTATAAGTTACGAATAATAAACGGAAATTTATTTAGGTATAAAAACGAACGAATTTTACGAAAAACTAAAAAACTTCCCGTTTGGATCCAAAAACATTAAAAACGAATCTTATTGGATATTGCCGATATTTCTGGACACGATATCATCTTGGGAATGCCATGGCTTAAAACCAGCAATCCACATATCAACTAGAAACACCAAACACTTTCCTGGGAAAATAACAAAAAACCACCCAAGGAAAACGAGCAGAAAATTTGTTATATCATCCGAAAAGTATAAGTGCCAGATCAAGCCGAAATAGTACCACTTAAATATCGAAAATTTAAAAAATTATTTAAAAACAGAAAAGACCACGAATTATTACCATATAATTAATGGGATTACCGAATACCTATTAAAAAAAAACATTATCTTAAATTTTATAAGATTTATTATATAAACTTTAAAAAGTTAAAAACCTTATGGAAAACTATTTAATTCGATTTGAAAAAAGGATATATCCGACCTTTTAACTTTCCTACTAAATATCCCGTTTTTATGGTACCAAAAACCAAAAACGGAAAGCAAAAGATTAACGAAGACGGAAACTTAGTTTTTAAAAAAGTTATTAATTATAAATAATTAAACGATATTATAATCAAAAATAAATACTTCTTAACCTTTATAAATATACTGAAAAAAAATGTTAGCAAAATTAAATAATTTATTGCATTTAATTTTCGAAACGGTTATTACCGTATCCAAATAACCTAAAAAAAAGAATAAAAAACGGTATTTAAAATAATATATAAACTTTATAAGTACCGAATAATGCCTATGGGACTTACTAATACTTCTGCCAGTTTTTAACGCCTAGTTATAACTACTTTACGAAAATTCCTGGATAAGTCCGTATTCGTCTACCTCGACGATATTCTTATTTACTTCGAAACTTTAAAAAAGCATAAATAGCATATAACTTAAATACTCTAAACTTTAAATAAGGCGAATATCCGAATTAACCTAGCCAAAAGCGTATGGCATATATAAAAACTAGACTTTTTAAAATATATATTTACCCCTGGCCAAATTCAGATTTAACGCTTTAAGATAAAAATAATTAAAAACTGGCCCATCCTTAATAAAGCGACCGTTACTAACATCCGACAGATTTTAAGATTTACGGAATACGTATAAGGCTTAATTAAGGGATACGGAGATATAATTAAACCATTAACAAAACTTACTACCAAAAAATACGTTAATAAGGAATTTAAGTTTCCAAAGGATACAAAAAAAGCATTCCAAATCTTAAAGGACGTAATTATTAATGGACCCATAATAAGACTACCTAATGCAAACAAGAAAAAACGCCTAAAAACAAACGCCTTGGATTACGCACTAAATACCGTCTTAAAACAGCTAAAAAATAACGACAAATAGTACCTAATGGCCTATTATTCGAAAGTACTCCGAAATGCAGAACTTAGATATCCTATCTACGACAAGGAACTACTGGCAATTATTAACGTTTTTAAAAAATGGGAGCCCTTTTTTAACGGAACCAAAAAACCCTTTAATATTTACTTTAATTATAAAAACCTTATCCGATTCATAAAAGCACAAAAGCTAAATAAACGACATAAAACTTGGATAATTTTCCTATTAAGATTTAACTTTAAAATACATCACATTAAAAAAAAAAGAATATTTAGGCGGATATTTTCAATCGTAAAGGCGATTATGATCCAAAGGTTCTCAAACGAAGCATATAAATATTACAGTATAATAAGGATAATATTATATAATTATACGAAATCCTAAAAAAATTAACCCCAAAATTCTTAATAAGGTTTCGAAATTCTTACGACATAAAAAAAAAAAAAAAGATTTAACAACTAAAAGAATAGCCAAAAAGCTAGCTATTATACCACGGCAAAATTTATGTTCCCAAAAATTAACAGGAATAATTTATAAAGGAATTTTATGAAAACTTACTATATAAACATTAAGGAATCTTTAAAATTACCTAACGGCTATAGGAAAAGTACGATTTCCTAAAATTACGCCGGATAATTAAAAAAGTTATCAAAAATTGCAATATTTACAACAAGGCTAAAACAGTACGCTATAAGCCCTATAAGCTATTACAACCTACCAACATTTTTAACAAAGCATAAAACACCATAACTTAAAACTTTATCACCAACCTTCCTTTATTTAAGGACCTAATTATTAAAATCGAATACGACGGAATCTGGGTAATCGTTAACAAACTTACTAAATATAAATATTTCCTACTTTTTAAAGGAACTACGACGGCAAAATACCTAACCTATGTATTTATCCGATATTACCTTAATAAATACGGAATATCAAAAAAGATTATTTTTAATCGAAATAAGCTTTTTATATCCAAATTTAATACCAGCTTTTTTAAACAAATAAGCGTTAAGCTTAAATTCTTAACAGCTTATTACCCTTAAATAAACGGTTAAACGGAACGACTAAACTAAACCTTAAAATAATACTTCCAAAATTATGTTAATTACTAACAAAATAATTAGGTAAAGTTATTACCATTAGCATAAATAACCTATAATACGTTTACTAACGAAAATATGGGCATATCCCCTTATACAGCTATATACGGATACGAGGTAATAACCTAACGACCAAAATAATCGACGCATAAAGCTCCTATAATCACCACCATAACTCCCCGAATAAAAACAATAATAACGGAAATCAAGACGATACAAGCCCGATTACAAACCGAATTACGTTTTCTCCAGCAAAAAATAACCTAATATTATAATAAAAAAAGAATTAAAGGATTAATTTTAACGAAAGAAAATAAGGTTTACTTATTACGTTAAAGATAAAACGTAACGTCGAATATTTTACAAATTAAAACCAAAAGGCTTAACGATAAGTTTAATTTTAAAAAATTTAGCCCGTTTAAAGTTAATAAGGTTATTTCCAAAACTAACTACCGATTATTATTACCTAAAATAATAAAAATACACCTTATTTTTTCCATTTCCTTGCTTAAATTAACACCTAAAAACGCCCCGCTAAAGACAAATCTGGAGATCGAAAAAAATGATAATAAGTACGAAATCGAACGAATATTGGATTCCAGAATAATCAAAAACAAAATTCAATATCTGGTCAAATAGGAAGGGTACTTATATAAAGAAAATACTTAAAAACCACTTAACCACCTAACGAATGCGATGGACCTGGTTAAGACGTTCTACCGGCAAAATCCTGACCGACCATCTTTAACGCGGCCAAGGTTACAGGCGATAAACGTCCCCCGCTTAAGTTTAACTTTTCGACGCTTCAGTCGAAAAAAGTAAATGCTCCCATGGCACTTATCTCGGAAACAAGTTACGTTCGTTCCGCGTCCACGCGACGCTGCTTTTTTTCCAACCTTTCTTATTCTTCCAATTAATCCATTTCATAACTTTTTTTCAGAATGGCAAGGGCCTTCTTTTGTAAAACGTTTTGCTAAAGGCGCAAACGTTTTAACCGATCAAAAAGCTTTATTAACTTATTTTTTACTTTACGCTACTTTTTTTGCAAACGCTTACGCTCTTTCCCAATCTTTACTAAAGAATTCATATCCAATACGTCGCAAGCCGAACGTTAACGACGGATGCAACAACCATAACTTAAAAGGTCCATTACGTAAAAACAATCAAATTCTTTAAGGCGAACATAATTCAAGCAAGTAACAATTTTAAATCCAAACTTTTTAATAAAATTAACACGGTTATTACGCGCTTTGCGTTAGTTTAAACGAGGTTTTCTTTTTTTCTTTTTAAATACAACCTATCATAATAAAGTTAGTTAAAAAACCTTTAGCTTTTTTCAAATAAACTAAAGTGGCGACCTACGGTTCTTATCTTTAAGATAAAGATCTTTAAAAAGGGGAAATGGTATTACGAACAAAAGTTCTTAAGATCAAGAACCTATCCTTAAGTGTCAAATAGGAAAACTTCGAATACGAAAGGTTTGGTACTGCCCGCCAAAACCTAGGTAATTTAAGTAATTTAATGGATTAATCAGATCATCTAAATCACATAGATTTACGACATACTTACTTCAAAAAGTGAGGATATATATGACCCGGTTTCCCATGTAAATAGCACCTACTTAGTTTCGCTCCTTAGCTATTAATTTAAGCTTTCGACTAAAGGCAACTGCATCGTTTTCTAATTAAGGGAAAAGTTTTTAAACCTTTTTAACGAACAAACCCCTAATGAATCATTCCTCGCCCTATTATTACCTGCAAATCAAGACCTCATTTCGGATACTGCTCATACTTCCAGGTGGATGTATGACAGGTTCGTTACATATACGTATTTATGCTTACAGTTAATTAATTTTATTAAATTAAACCTAACGTTATTTTTTGGTAAAAATTTTAGCCGGGGATTTACCCGGCATAACGCGTTTAAAAGTACGTTCGTTTAGCTCGGACTAAATAATATCAGCTAACTTTTCGAATTCCGAAATTAAATAATCTTTAAAATCATCTTAAATAAACTAGATCTTATCCGGATTATTACGCATTTCCTCGAAATAATCCGTTCGTTTTTATTTTTCCTCCATTATTTTTATTCGATTATATTAAATTACGTTACGTAATTATTCGATCGGGTTAATTTAATTTACCGATAATTCGCTTTTTAAAAAATAAGCAATTTTAAAAGGTACTTAAATATTTATAATTATTGTAAACGCGACCGAATTAATTATTACCGAAATTAAGATAATTTAGGCAAAAATTACGTAATTTATAATTCGAATATTATACGTAAGGCTTTTTATTTTTCGTTATTATTTAATTAATTTTTACTTTATTCGATTTTATTCGATTTAATATAATATTATATACGGTAGGAAAATATAAACCGTTAAAGTTTAAACCTAATAATTACGGCTTATATTAAATATGGCCGTAATTTACTTATTACTTACGTAATACTTAAAAAGTTTTAAAAATCGTAAAATTACTTTCGAATTTAGTTAAATTTAATCCTATTATTTTATGATCCGCAGTTATTTAATTATATTCGATTATATTTTACTTACCTCTTTTTTTTTACGATATCGAATACCTTTATAAACGTACTATTTTTAATACGCTTAAGTTAATACGCGGTTATTTCCTTTTTAATCGACTGCTTATCGATTAAATCGGGCGTAGTTACGAAAAATCCGGTATCCTATCGAAAGCGGCCATTACCTAAACCGTAATTTCCCTTATTTTTATTCGATCCGGTTGTAACGAACCTGTCATACATCCACCTGGAAGTATAAGCAGTATCCGAAAAGGGGTCTTAATTTGCAGGTAACAATAAGGCGAGGAATAATTCATTAAGGGTCTTGTTCGTTAAAAAGATTTAAAAACTTTTCCCTCAATTAGAGAATGGTACAGTTACCTTTAATTAAAAGCTTAGATTAATAGTTAAAAAGCGAAACTAAGTAGATGCTATCTACATGGAAAACCGGTTCGTTATATATCCAATTATTTTTCAATAAATATGTCGTAAATCTATGTAATTTATATAATTTAGTCCCAAATTACCTAGATTACCTAAATCACTTAAAAGCCAAGCTTTTTGGCTAACCTTTAGCCGTAACGTACTCTTACGTTAAGCCTTAAAAGTAAGACTTTAAAATAAAAACATTATTTTCGTAATACTATTTCCCTTTTCCAAAAGTTTTTATCCCAAAGATAAAAACAGTAAGTCGTCTTCCTTTTCTGAACCTACTTCTGGACTTAGTTAACCTTTATCATGTTAAACCGCATTAAAAAATAAAAAATAAAAAGCTTCGTTTAAATTAACGCGATTTTCGGGATAATCGTATTAACTTAATTAAAAAATTTGGTATTAAAGCTTTTCCGTATTTTCATTATGTTCGACTTGGCAAAGCCGAATATTTTTACGCTTTAAAGTACCCAACTTATAATAACTACATTCGTCGCCAACGTTTTTCCTGTAACGTTTTAACCATAAACTCCTTAAAAAAGATAAACAAGATATAAAAGCATCTTTAAAAGGAATAATAAAAGGTTAAAAACAGTTTTTTGACGTATCAAAAAGCAACGAAAAAGGAACTGGACAAATTAAGGCGTTACCAAAATAAAAAATCTAAGGAGTTTATTAAAAAATTAAAACGTTTACGTTTTTAATAAGATCTCCTTAAAAAACGGGTATTAAAAATATTAAAGGAAGGTCTAAAGTTAGATTAATTAGAAAAACGAAAAAAAATAAAAGAAAAAAGGTAACAGGTAAAAGTAAAGCAAATACGGCTTGCTTCCGAAATGAATGCCATAATAAAAGCGTTTATTTTTTTCGATTAAAACGCCGTAAGGTTAGATTTAAGTAAAGGACCTTTATCGCCTACGACCTTGGCTACGTTAAAAACGGTCGGTTAGGATTCTGCCGGTAAAACGTTTTAACTAGGTCCATCGCATTCGTTAAGTAATTAAATGGTTCCCAAGTATTTTCTTCGTATAAGTACCCTTTTTATTTAACTAAATATTAAATCTTGTTTTTAACCATTCTGGAATCCAGTATTTTTTCGACTTCGTACTTATCATCATCTTTTTCGATTTCCAGACTTATCTTTAACAGGACGTTCTTAAATATTAGTTCAAGCAAGGAAATATGGAAAACAAAGTATATTTTTATTATCTTAAGTAATAACAATCGGTAGTTAATTTTGAAAATAACTTTATTAACCTTAAATGGGCCAAATTTTTTAAAATTAAGCTTATCGTTAGACCTTTTGGTCTTAATTTATAAGATATTCGACGTTACGTTTTATCTTTAACGTAATAAGTAGACCTTATTTCCCTTTGCTAAAATTAATTTTTTAATTCTTTTCTTATGATAATACCGGGCCATTTTTTGCTGGAAAAAACGTAATTCGGTTTATAAGCGGGATTATATCGTCTTGATTTTAATTACTATTATTTCTACTCGGGAAGCTATAGTAGTAATTATAAAAGTTTTATACGTTAATTACTTTAATCGTTAGGTTATTACCTCGTATCCGTATATAGCTATATGGGAAGATATGTTCATATCTTCGTTAATAAACGTATTATAAGTTATTTATGCTAATAATAAAAGCTTTACCCAGTTATTTTGTTAGTAATTAACATAACTTCGAAGGTACTATTCCAAGGTCTGGTTTAATCGTTCCGTTTAACCGTTTATTTAAGGGTAATAAGCTATCGAAAACTTAAGTTTAACGCCTATTTGTTTAAAGAAATTAATACCAAATTTAAATGTAAAAAGGTTATTTCGATTAGAAATAATCTTTTCTGGTACTTTATGTTTATCAAAATAATGTCGGATAAATGCATAAGCCAGTTATTTTGCCGTCGCGGTTCCTTTAAAAGGTAGGAAATATCTATATTTAGTAAATCTATTAACGATTACCTAAACTCCGTCATATTCGACTTCGGTAATTAGGTTTTTAAATAAAGGAAGGCTGGTAATAAAATCCCAAGCTATAATGTTCCATATCTTATTAAAAATATCGGTAAGTTATAACAACCCATAAGGCTTATAACGTACTGCTTTAATCTTATTATAAATATTATAATTCTTAATAACCTTCTTAATTATTCGGCGTAGTTCTGGGAAATCGTACTTTTCTTATAACCGTTAAGTAATCTTAAAAATTCCTTAATATTTATGTAATAAGTTTTCGTAAAAATGTTTTACAAATTATTCCTATTAATTTTTAGGAACATAAATTTTGCCGTAATATAATAGCTAGCTTTTTGGCTATCTTCTTAATTATTAAATCTTTTTTTTTTTGTTATAAAAAGTTCGAAACTTTATTAAAAGTTTTAAAATTAATTTCTTTAGGATTTCGCATAATTATATAATACCATTTTCGTTATACTGTAACATTTACATACTTTATTTAAGAATCTTCCGATTATAATCGCCTTTATAACTAAAAATATCCGCCTAAATATTTTCCTTTTTTTTAATATAATATATTTTAAAGTTAAATCTTAATAAAAAAATCATCCAAATTTTATGTCGTTTATTTAGCTTTTATACTTTTATAAATCGGGTAAGGTTTTATAATTAAAATAAATATTAAAAGATTTTTTAATTTTATTAAAAAAAGGTTCCCATTTTTTAAAAGCGTTAATAATTACTAGTAATTTTTTATCATAAATCGGGTATCTTAATTTTACGTTTTTAAATACCTTCGAATAATAAGTTACTAAATACTATTTATCGTTATCCTTTAATTATTTTAAAACGATATTTAATACATAATTTAAGGCGTTTATTTTTAAGCGCTTTTTCTTATTTACGTTAAGTAATTTTATTATGGGCCCTTTAATAATTACGTCCTTTAAGGTTTAAAATACCTTCTTTATATTTTTTAAGAACTTAAATTTCTTACTAACGTACTTTTTGGTAATAAGTTTCATTAATGGTCTAATTATGTCTCCGTATCCCTTAATTAGGTTTCGTACGTATCCCGTAAATCTTAAGATCTATCGGATATCGGTAACGGTCGCCTTATTAAAGATAAGCCAATCCTTAACTATTTCCATCTTAAAGCGTTAAATCTAAATTTGGCTAAAAGTAAGTATATATTCCAGAAAATCTAGTTTTTATGCGTACTATACGTTTTTGGCTAGGTTAACTCGGATATTCGCCTTATCCAAAGTTTGAAGTACTTAAGCCATATGCTGTTTATGCTCCTCCAGAATCTCGGAATAGATGAGAATATCGTCGAGATAAACAAATACGAACTTATCCAGATACTTCCGTAAAATAGTTATTATTAGGCGTTAAAAACTGGCGGAAGTATTAATAAGTCCTATAAGCATTACTCGGTATTCGTAAAGTCCATATATCGTTCTAAATGCCGTTTTCCATTTTTCTCCTTAAGCCATTTTAATACGGTAATAACCGTTTCGAAGATTAAGTACAATAAACTATTTAACTTTATTAACGTTTTCTTTTAATATGTTCATAAAAATTAAAAAGTATCTATTCTTAATCGTAATATCGTTCAGCTGTTTGTAATTAATAACTCTTTTAAAAACCAGGTCTTTATTTTTGTTAATTTTTTATTTTCCGTCCTTAATTTTTGGTACCATAAAGATAAAATATCCAGCAGGAAAGTTAAAAGGTCGAATATATCCTTTCTTTAAATCGAGCTAAATGGTTTTTTATAAGGCTTTTAACTTTTTAAGGTTTATGTAGTAAATCTTGTAAAGTTTAGGATAATATCCTTCCTTAATGGGTATCCGATGGTCCCATTAACCATGTGGTGGTAACTCGTGGTCTTCTCTATCCTTAAATAGTCTCTTAAATCTTTCGAGTTATCGGGTCAGAAGTACAGACCTCCGAAGGAGGTACTCCCACATCTAGGAGTTCGTATTAGATGTAAAGCATCGGGAAATAACACAAACATCCTTGCGATATGGCCCTCTGGCTCTGTTCTGATTCGGGATGTAAATAGCAAGACCTAAGGTATTTTGGCCATCGGGAAATTTCTATACATCTATATTCGTTATCTGGTTTTATAGATATCTCCTCGTTCCATTTAGGCCAAAAGTCATTATCTTCTTTAGCTTTAAGATATATAAGACAATCGTCGATGTAACAAACGGTAAAATGCAACGATTTATGCTAGCTTTTTCGTAATTTAATATATACCGTATATTTAAAAAACTCGCAAAGTTCCGGGAATAATTATCCATGGTTATTGGCGTCGGGTCGGAACTAACCGTTTTTACCATGCATCTTACATTAGGATATATCAGAATAGCAGGAACACCCTAGCTTTATAGCTATCCTAAAGGCTATCTATCCGGGGTAATATTTACAAGCTCTAGCTTTAAAGTCCTAACAAATAAGGTAATTTTCGTACTTTAAAATATCGTTTTAAATCTAAATAGTAATAGCAATAATAAATTCTGGCTAAAAGGAAATCGAACTAACTTTATTCTTTTCTTCTTTTACCTTATTATCGGTTTCTTATTTAACCGTTTTAACTTTTTTTTAAGGTTAAGGAATCCTTTCTTTTTTAAAGTTCCTTTTTATAAAGAAGTAATATTCGCTTTTAAAATATTTTTTTTTGCCATAATTAAAATATTCGATATTAAACTTATTTTTTTAAAACTTTTTCGAAATAATACTTACTTCCTTTTAAAATTTGCCTTTATCCTTTTTAATTTAACTGTTAAAACTTTTATCGTTATTTCGTTTATTAATTCCTTTTTTTTTCGAAATACTAATTAAAGGTACGTCGATTAATAATAATTACTTTATCGGTATATTCCTTAAAAAATTCTGTTTTAGGTATTATGTATATTTCGTCCTTAATTTACGGTTTTAAGCCGTTATAAAAAAATAAAATAACGCGCTTTTTGGTAAATTGGAAATTACGGCCAGGCGGTTAAATTCCGTCGTATATTTTATAACTAACTTAGTTTAAAAAAAAATGTAATTATTTTACCGCGTATTATTCCTTATTTAAGTTTTTAAATATAATTCGCATTCGATCTTTAAAGTATCGGTAATCGTTAAAAATATAATTAATAATATTTAAAAATTTCTTAAAATAATTTTTTAAGTAATCCTTTATAATAAGTTTAAATTATAAGAAAATTCGTCTAATAAGTAACTAAAAGATGGTTATTATCTTTTAATAATCTTCCGTTAAGAAATTTTAATAAAATTTAAAATAAGTTTTAATTTAAACGAAAAATTCTTTTACGTTTATAATTCCGTTATAAGGCTTCGAGATAATTAATTTATAACCTTTAATTTCCGGTATTCCGTAATAACTAAAAGGTAAGATAATAATTTCGCGATATCGATTAAGGCCGAATAATAAGGGTATTAAGGGTTTTTTTTTTTTCGGATAAATTAAGCCATACTTTTTTTAATAAGTTAAGATCTTTTTTTTATCTTTTTCCAAAGCTTAAATTTTACGTAACAAGATTTCCATTTTCTTTTTAAGAAAAAACTTTCTTTTTTTCCTTTCGGACCTTAAAATTCCTAAATTATTAACTTTTTTTCCTTTTCCGAATTTCCTTAAACCTTAATAATATCCTTTAAAACCGGGGTTAATTATTAAGTTTAAAAAATAAAAAGTTTTTTTTTATTACGGATTATAAAAAGCATAATATTATTAATTAATTAAAAAACTTTTTCGATAAAAGGTAAATTATTTAATTTGGTTATTAATCCTTTATTAATTCGTAACGGAAATCGGGTATATTATTTATCTTTTAAATATCGTTTTATAATATCGTTTTTATTAAATTTAAAAAAAATTATACTTAATTAAATTTGGAATTATCCGTCGGTTATTAATTAAAGAATTATTAAAATATAACGAACTTATTATATATTTACCTAAAAGTATAAATAATATCCGAAAAAGGATTTTAATTTATAAGTAATAATAAAGTAAGGAATAATTTATTAAAAGTTTTATTCGTTAAAAAAATTTAAAAACTTTTCCCTTAATTAAAAAACGATATAATTACTTTTAATTAAAAACTTAAATTAATAACTAAGAAACGAAATTAAATAGGTACTATCTACATAGGAAACCGTTTCGTTATATATCCAATTATTTTTCAATAAATATATCGTGGATCTATGTGATTTATGTGATCTAATCCCAGATCACCTAGATCACCTAGATCACTTAAAGGCCAAGCCTCTTGGCCGACCTTTAGCCGTAGCGTACTCCCGCGCTAGGCCTTAAAGGTAAGACTTTGGGATGAGAACACTGTTCTCGTAACACCAGTAACCTCAGGATTGTTTTTAATTAATAATATTTAGCTTATCTTAGTTGCACTTATCTGGCCTTTTTTGGGCTTTTCCTTAAGCATTACGGTACGTTCCGGTATAATCTAATAAACGACGACTAATTAATACTTATACATATTCGATCTTATTCGATCTTATTAAAATTAAAAAAAAAAATCTATAATTTTAATACCATTTAAATCGCCTTATTAAAACGATTTAAATAATGTTAATATTAAATGCATAAAAGATACGGACGTAAAGTTATTTAATAAAAAAATTAAAAGCTTACCGATTAATTATATACTATATTATAATATCTACCTAATTAACGAAATCGCGTAAAATTTAATATAATGGTTACTAACTTAACGTATGCACCTTCTTTAAAAATCCAATTAAGTAACTACGTCTAATTAAAAAATTGGGTGTACGTATATTAATTTTTTTAAGAAAAAGTTGAAATGAGAGAGTAAGCCCTCTCGGACTCCGTAATCGTGGACCTAGACGGAGCAGTCTAAATTCCGTATAGCTAACATAGTAACGATATGTCGCTTGGTAAGAGAAAGGATATTATAGAGTTGATGTTAAGTCGACCAGTCATGGCCACAGTATTGTCTAATCTCTTGCATTTTAAGACTATCTAAAACTTGCGCCGCCCATTCTTGTAGTTGATAGGCTCCGTCCTGGCGTTGTTCCTGGCGCGCATCATGAGAGGCCGCCTATAAGTCAGTTGTATTCGTAACGCTAAAAATAGTCTTAGGCTTTGTCAGCCTGCATATCGAGAGACACGTCCAGTGGTTACGCTACCCGAGTGCATTTACCCCAATCGTAAGCAATAGAAGATCTCAGAAGATGGGAGGAGCTATGCTCTGTATATGTTTCTTTTCTTGTTGACTTGGGCTGCGAGACCACGGCCGTTGAAGCAACATCGCCAGCCATGGGCGTCGACTCCGAAAACGTGCTTGAAGTACTTTGGAACCAAGCGCGTGAGATTTTCCTAAGGTCGCTCAAAAGTCGCGATGCGAAGAAAGAAGAGCCCCGAGATGACACCGCAACGCTCGAGAACACGATCAAGTCTCTCAGGCAAGCCCAGGATAAAGCCGCTGTCGCTTACGGGGCCAAGTTTGTTGGCAAACCTATCGAGTTCAAGCTCGGCCGGGTGCTGCAGCGACTAGAGGTGTTGGTCCAGATGGGAGACCAGGCCATGCAGTTTGCGCCAGAAACGGCGTCTTATGTCTGGTCGGCTTTTCGCATCCTGTTCGCTGGTTTCCTCAAAGACTTCGAGACCTGCCAGTTGTTGGCGGACCAGATCGACGCGATGTCTGACATTGTCTTTATCTGCGACGTGTACGCAAAACGGCAAGTGAAAAGAGTCGCAGCTATTACCAACCAAGTCGAGATAATAGCGGACAAGATACTCCAGAAGATCCCCGAGCTACTCAGCCTGGTGCTTATGTTCGCTTATCACGCGAGAAAGCTCGTCCTTGACCACACACGCTTGGGTAAATCGCCCCGGTTCTGTAAAGATTGCCTGAATACAGAGCTAACACGGACCCTAGGACGTACGCTGCGTGTTGTGTTTGGCAGCTCGCAGGAGTTGGAGGCCACCTGTAACGACGCAAAGACAAAACGCGACGAGCTTCATGCGGTGGCAGAAATCGCGTTTCAGGAAGCCGCTATGGAGATACTCCTGGAATATCAACAAGACTCGAAGGTTATTGCCAAGCTGTTCCAGGCTACCGAAGCAATGCAGAGCGAGCAAAAGAGACAGAAAGATGACATTGACCGCAAGGAGCTCGACAACGACTTCAACGAACAAATGAGGTGGCTTAGATCAGGGACCTCAGCTGATATCGGTCTACCGCGCAAAGTCCTCAACGAGAACCTTGCTCGACGTCATCCTGGTACCTGTACTTGGATTCAGAAACATGCCGTGTTAACGCAATGGCTAGAAAACACTGAGCCTACGACGACCTCTCACCTTGTCTGGGTGGCGGGTGAGGCTGGGTTTGGAAAATCCGTATTGATGTCCTCGATTGTTGAGTGGCTTGAAAGTCAGCAGTCTGGTCAAGAAAAAGATCGCCCCATTATTCTACATTTCTTCTGCAAGACTGGCGATCCGGCTACGGAGCGGGGAGATAAAGTCATGCTCCACCTGCTTATGCAGCTGCTGAGCCATGCTGCGACTGAGCCGCCGAAGAAGGCCAAGTCCAGCGAAGACAAAACCTTCCAGGCTCGAAAACAGAAATGTGTCGATCTCGTAAAAGAGGACAAAGCATCGCTCTCGAAGCCAGACCAGGAGTCCTTCTCCTCATCCATCAGGGGGTTCCAAGCCAAGTCAAACATGCAGCCGCTCATGGTAAATTTGGCCAAAGCCCTCGAGAGAAAAGTCTTCATCGTTGTGGACGCCTTGGACGAGTGCAATGATTGGAGTGGTGGCTTCCTGGAAGCACTGCGTATGACTGCAGGTGCTCATACGAACATTAAGGTATTGGTATCAAGCAGGCCAGATCACGCAATACGTGATGCTCTCCAGGGATATGCGTTCATCGATGTAGCGAAGGACAGCACCGCCAGTGACGTATCGGCTTATATATCATGGTCAATGCAGAAGATCAGACGCTTCAACAAGAAGCAGAGAAAGGTCGCAAGCGAAAAGATTATGGAGAACGCGGATGGGATGTTCCGCTGTGAGTTGTGTCTTTTCCTCGAGCATGTTTTGACCCCTATCACTGATTCCTCCGAGGGCGCAGTCCGTGATTAGTGTATATGACCTATAATTTCGAAGCTAACACCACCAGACGCAAACCTGGCCGTTGAGAGCCTGCAAAGCCCAAAAGCAGTAACGATGGGATTTCAAAAAATCATGGCCGAGTTCCCAGAGGGTATGGCCGGGCTCTATACGCAAGAGTTGCAGCGCTTGTCGGCGGAGGTTCGACCTATCGTTTTGACTGCTCTAAGGTGGAAGGTAGGGCAAGTCCCCCATCGTTCGATTCGCCCTTTGATGCGGAGAGAGAAACCATGTAATATGATAAGAGTTGACTTACCCAGGTGGACTGACTCTGTCGCAAGGAGGAAGCAATCCACTGCCGCAGAATCCGTTTTCCAGACCTTCCATATTGCAACTAGCTGAAAGAAGTGGTTATTTAAAACTAATTTAATTACAGATCTGCGGTAAAGGAATCATCTCGGCCGTCCCTATTGCCGATGAACTAGAGAAGACATATGAGAATGTCGACGATTCCACAGACGAATCTGAGGCGGATGATGAATCGGAAGAAGGCAGAGACGATGATATACATGAAGATCAAGCCAGCGACGAATTCAGCAAAAACCCCGAGGAAAAGAATGGAGAAGCAAGCATGTACGACGAAACCATTCACTCAGGTAATAGCGGTGATACGGAAGATGGCGTGGACCGAGACTCGATCGACATTTTGAAGAGATACAGTCGAGCATTTCTCAAATTCGACAAGGCCAACTGTATCTCCCTTCAGCATGCGTCTGTCCGTGAGTTTATCATAAGAGAGGGAGGGAAGCCACCACATCAGGAGACACTTTGTCAGATGTGTAGAGAGCGTTCTCAGTCGACATCCACGTACGAAGCTACCCCGGAGCAAGGCCACCTGGCCATGGCTATCCATTGCCTCAAACATTTGAATTGTCGGTCGTTCCAAAAGCAGTTCCTGCCAAAAGACATTCTTGAGAAACACCTTAAAGATCAAGAGGCTAAAGAGGCCGAGCCGAGAGCAGCAATAAACGGCGAGACTACGGAGGCTGGTGGAACTCCTAGCGAAACTTCGGTCCCCATATTCGCAGCCACAGATTTCAAAAAGGAGCAAGAGGGTCACCTTAGGCCGAGGAGTCCACGGGACATCGATGTTCACAACGTAATAGAGGGTCTGGGATCAGAATTACGGAAGGATTCTGAGGTGGGAGATTCCCAAGAGGCTCCTGGACAAGAAAACGAAATGCCTTCGGTGCTTACCGCAGACCCGCTAGAAGACGAGGGAAAATGCAACCATGACGAAGGCGGACCTGACGGCAACGACGATAATGACTCTATTCGACCTCCGCCCACCGATGCTGTGTCTCTCGCTTACATTGGAGAAGTGAATGACGTCAACGTTGAGGGTGAAGACCTACGGTACGAACTCACGCATTGGCACTATCACGTCAGAGAGGCGAAGAAATGGCGGAATGGCGGCTCTGATGATGAGCAGTGGAAGGATCTCAGTAACGAGATAAATAAGTTTCTAAGCGAAGACTCGGATGTGTTCAAAGTCTGGCAGAAGAGGGTCCTACACTGGCGGATCTTTAAGACATTTGATCGTCCCATTCACGTGGCTGCTCGTTTTGGTCTTTTAGGATACGTACGACAATACGTCGAATCTGGTGGCGACATCGACGTCGAAAATGAGGATAAGTGCACGCCTCTCTCATTGGCATGCTTGGGTGAGGGCGATTATGTTGGACTCGAGTACCTAGTCGAGCATAACGCTGATCTGAAGCATCCCGACAACTATCAAGACACACCACTTCACCTGCTCGTTGATTACAACGGGCCGGCAAACAAGTTGAAGTATTTACTTTCCAAAGCCCCTGACGTTCCGGCAATGCACGAGAAGTTCGGGCAGACTCTCTTACATCTCGCTATCCTTCAAAGGGGCTGGGAGAGCCTTAAGGTCATCCTAGAGTACCCAGCGGCTGACGTAAACGCCAAGGACATAAACGGGGAGACACCTCTTCACTTCCTTCTCAAGTGGCCCAATACTCCAAACGATATTCTGGAGCTGCTTCTAAGCAAGGGTGCTAATGTCAACGCACAGGATAATGACAGCCAAGCACCTTTGTATGAAGCCTGTCTCTCTGAAAACGTGGAAGCTGCTCGAATTTTACTGGAAGCCGGAGCCGACGTGAATGATGGCGAGATTGTTTTCGGCCGGACGGCCCTCCACGAAGCCATTGAAAACCAGAACCTACCACTCGTTAACCTTCTTCTCGAGTTTAATGCGGACGTCACTCTTAAAGACAAGCAGCTTCGCGATGCTGCAAGTCTGGCTGCATATAAGGGCAATGCTGACATCTCGAAAGCAGTGCTGGACAAGCTCAATGTACAGACCGGCGATTACCATACACTAGCTGATCCCGACATCCATGGACATACTCCTCTCCAGAAGAGCGCTGCTCGTGGGATAAAGGAAATCGCTGAGCTCCTCCTAAAAGCTGGCGATGGATCCAAGTTGGTCGCTCAGTGCAGCCGCCGCGGAAAAACAGCGCTCCATTCCGCCGCCGTGCGTGGGCATTTGGACGTCGTCAAATTGCTGGTGGAGCACGGTGCAGATATTCTGGCAAGGGATTGTAATGGCAATTTCCCTATGCAACTTGCAGTAGCACAGTGGCGCAGATCGGGCCTGTTGAACAGTGCCTCATTTCGGGAGACAGTCACGTATCTTGGAAATAAGATGCCAACGCAAGCTGAGGCCTTTGGACCAGAGCTATGCGATGTGGCTATTGAGAGTGGCGCTGTTGACATCTGTCGAATGCTCGTATCTGTTAACGGAAGCATTATTTCTAAGGAAGATCAGCACGGGTGGACGCCTCTAATGCTGGCAATCCAGGCTCGTCAGCACGACATCATCCAGCTTCTGGTGCCTTTCGACACCAACCAGCCGCTGCACAGGTTCAGCAGACAGGAGATCCTACTCGGGCATAAGCCTTCTGCATGGAGCACAGACGACTCCAACAAGTTCAAGAACATGACGGTTTCAGAGGATGGACTTGGGCTCACCAGTACTCTCCGTAAGACCATACCCAAAGAGGCTGCTTTTACCCTAGCTTAATCGTCATAGATCTTGTGAACTGGGAAAGGGGCTTCTGCCGAGCTAACCATCCTGTGCCCTTCGGCATGACTCGATACTACTACGAGATCGCCGTGACACAAGCAGCATTCACTGACAGGTATGTTTCGAACGTGGGAGATGGCTAAGAATTACATATTGACTTGGGCGCCAGCGTCGCACTGGGGTTCACAAATCGGTATACACCCGTTGACAACTTGCCTGGCTGGCAGGACTACGGAGGCCCAAACTGGGGTTACCACGGTGGCGATGGTGGTCTCTTCGAATACTCATCCAACAATGACTATCCTCAAAGTATAGGACCCAAGTGGGGCATGGGGGACATTGTTGGATGTGGTATCGACTTCAGCCGGTGCACGATCTTTTACACTAAGAACGGAGAGCTGCTCGGTAAGTCCAATGTCCAACCTGAAAGGAATCACCACTCAAATATATACAGGCGAGGGCTTCCGTGATGTCAAAAGTAGCCGTGTGTTTCCCTGCGTTGGCCTCTACGCAGAAGGGCCCACGATACGTGCAAATTTTGGTCTAGACGACGCCATGCCATTTAAATACGACCTGGGAAGGTTCGAAGAGGACTGTAAGATGCCGAGTAAGTTCCGACTGAACAAGCCGGACAGTGATGCATGATTGGAAGGGTAAGAAACAAGATGTAGAATGTCCGGGTGGGGGGGTCATAGGAGCATCTAGAGTCGGGAGGACGAACCACCAGGCTCTGTCCATATTTATTGAGTTGCCTATAGCCACCTAGATATACGTCATTATTGTTATCTCTCGGTAGTTCCTCCAAAGAATGTTCTGTAAAGTCGGAATAAATTATAAGTCCGCGTGGTCCGACCTCTGAAGAGGAGAGCACAGGACGCAGTCGTTGTCGTTCCCAAGAGAAGCACTTCCGCTCGACATTACGAGCCTAGACCAAGGTCCAGTGCCGGGGGAACACGCCACACGCACATTCCCAAGATCTTTTCGCGCATCCCACCAGGCCTTTGTCATGATCCGCCGCAAGGGTGGCCTGAGGCTATCTCCTTCTGGCGAAGAGGGTGTTGATAGACCGGACAGGAGGCTAAAGGTTGCCGAGTGGCGACGCCCAGTGGGGCCCCGAACCCGGCTATGATCACCCTCAACCGGCCAAAGCTGTTCAGAACGTCGAGGGGGAATTACCAACTAAGTGACATAAGCCAATATCCTAGTGGAGTCATCCAGGACGCCTGCCCCTGAAGCGTCACGTAGAAGTTACCTTCCGGGTATCTATGTTCTTGGAACTACAAAGCGACTCACGCATGGCATCTAGCACATGGACCGCAGCTCCCTTGGAAATGCGCTAATATCATTAGCCGTTAACTGCGAACCTGATAACCAGAAGTCCAGGGTGGGAAAGTTGGCTAGAAAGGGGCAAAAGAGGCTCGCGGCGAGAGATTACATAATGGTTATTAGACTCATGCCGGCATTTGAATTGGGTAGTATCAAAGAAAGGCATTCCAATGGCTGAGTTGGCAAAGGGCATCGCCTCTTTTGGGACTCCGAGCCCCTAGCCATTTCTGTGCCAATCGCGGTTGGAGTTCTCTGCGCGACGTTTTATGTGACCGTGGCGCCTATATGCGAGTCTCCTATTATCCCGGATAAGATCTGCCAACATCCATGGCAATAGATAAATGCCGAATAACCCCACCATTCTCATATGGATATTCTCCTGCGTACAACCTTAAGTCCTTAGTTATGGACGGGAACATCCTACAAATGCAAGCTACTGCCGCGCTTGAAGATGATAATCCACCGAGTTTCAATTGTGCTCTCACTTCCTGTCTCCACCGTGCTATGACCTAGACCATATCCAGGATGATGCCCCTGAAGAACTCAGCAGTGCTAGCTCTAGGCTTCGCTGCCTCGGCCATTGCGCAATGCACCCGCGAGGAGCTTATGGCGATCACAGATAGCCTCCTCGAAGCTCAGAGCTCGGGCACGCCGGATGCTTTGACGCCCCTGGCGGCCACGGTCGATTACAGCGAGCAGTTCGAAGCGGCGGACATCGCGACGGGAATCCTCTCGCAGCCGCTCAATCTGGCCCACAACCGCAGCATCCACGACACCACCGCCTGCGCCACCTACACCGAGCTGATCGTCACCGATCCTTCGCACCCGTACGTGATTGGGATGCAGATGCGCCTGACGGACGGTGAAGTCTCCAAGATCGAGACTATCATCACCGACCGAGGCGACTGGCTGTTCAACGCCACCGGGACCTACTATTGGGCGTCGCGGGAGGACTGGAGCGTCATCCCGGAAGAGGACCGAGACACTCGCGAAGTCATCCAAGCTGCCGGCGATGCGTATTGCGATCTCTTCAACGACAAGAGCGTGGAGGTCCCCTGGGGAACCCCTTGTGCCCGCCTTGAAGGCGGCATCTACACCGGCAACGGATCGGCTACTGATAGCTGCAACGTTGGTGTTCCAGATGGTATGTCCAGGAGAGCCCCCCTCCGATTATCGTTGTTAACAATGACATTCTAGGCGTGGCATTGGTGAATAGGCGTTACGTGATCGATGAGACGCTGGGCACAGTCAGCATCTTCCTGACGTTTGGCACTATCCCGGACAGTCACGAATTCCGCGTGGAGAAAGGGAAGCTCCGTTATGTGCACACGATGAGCGTCACGGCCTGAAGACAGAGCCATGAGGACATTCTGGTACATTCTCAGCGTCCGAGTAATGTCTCTCTGCCTCTTTTCCAAATAGATTGCTTGACCACATAATATCTATAAGTCAACCCTGTATATAAGAAGTATGATACGTGTGCAACTCGTTTCTTCCCGATATGACACATTCGGACTATTCATAGCACATATGGTAACACGTCTCCCATTAAGTCGTACTAGGACACGGCCTACTCGCGAAACAAGGTCAGTTAAGTCAGGCAGTGTGTACAGTGGACCTTGCGGAAGTAGAGAAGGTATTTACGTCGAAATTAATGTCCGCTTGTATACACATCAAAACTTACAATTTCGTTCGAGAAAATCTACCTGATTAAACGACTGTCCATGTTGAAGTAGGGGTTGGAAAAGGGGTTACTAGGCGAACCACATATCTGTGCATATATGCGCTTGTATAGCCCCAAGGTCTCAAACTGGATCACTTAGTACTGAATCTCTCAGGGATAAAGCCTGTCTTTAACAGTCCAAAGGGTTCCCGCGAGCAAATACTCAGCATCAATGAAGCTGCTTCGTTGCTCCTTGCCACCGGTGCCCAAGCCGATGCCAAGCGAGTACACACACGTACATGCAACCAAGACAACCCACAAAGAAATAAAGATGCAAACACGTATCTTCGACATTATGGAATTTCAATGGCTCAGAAAGCCAATACTAGGAACTCAACACTTTCGCTTAATTACACCCCATAATACCACTCTCGAAATGAGCCACAGTGACGTCCTAGGCGAGCTACAAAGGGCCGGCGAGAGAGTATCGACATTGTTTCGAAGGAGTATTAAGTTACCGCACGTGCCGGTACGCGGGAGCGTATAACAGGTGGATTGGCACTCACCCTTGCTGGCATGTACTGCTCGAAGACAAGGTCCGTCGGGCCTATGGGTTCAGCGGCTTAAGCGTAAACGTTGAATTTACATCACAGGGCTTTGACCGTTATTATTTCTTAGGATAAGCTGTAGGTCAAAATAGAGGAAAGTCGTGCCATCACCCAATAAACCTCTCGTATTGGGCCCGACTCCATGGCCGCGGCGGATGGAGAACTCGGCCTGCTGCCTTGACGTCAGCTATTGTTCGTCGAGAAACCACCCTTTGCCATGCTAGGGTACCGTCAGGTATGAGAATTCTAACTAAGATAACCGTTGATTAAGAATAAGTTACCATCGATACAGGTGCGAATGGGCACCTGCACGGAAGGGGCCGGGGAATATGGTGTCAAGGTCCATATAAGGATACCTCAGGTCCCAGGTCGGTAGGTATTCCTTTCCCAACATCGAAATAGAATAATTAAAGCCCTGGACATGTTACCAATATATCGTGTTAGATGTTAGGATAGGTGATGGTAATTACTACAGAGGGGTCTACCCCTATATGGTGTGGGATATCCAATCCACAGCTGTTATCAGCTGTATCAGCTGTAACACACTGGTAGCTGCCTGGTGATTGTATCCTCCACTCTCTAAGCCCAGGGTACCTGCGCACATATAAGTCTCCTCCCATCTACTTCGAAATTGTGTTGTTTTCATTCTGACCGATGGGAATATCAATGGAGGAGTCCACTTCGAATAACAGCCCTGCCAGACAGGACAACCAGAACCAAGACCCGTCGCCATCATCTCCAGGACCTCAGGTAGACACCCCGGCTGCCCCTGCACCTCCCGAAGAACAACCAACGGGGCCTCCAGAGTATCGCACCCTCTACCTCCTGTCTTACGTACCGAGTCCGCTCTTCCCGGCACACTGGTCCATGTGGGTGCCGCACCGCGCCTCAGACGGCAGCGTCAGCAAAAGGGGCACCCGCCTGCACGTGACGGGCGACTCGCGGAACGGCTTCGCGCACGATTTCGACCGGGACTACGACCCGGACGAGGACGGCCGGCGACCGTGGGTCAGGGCCGCGGCGCGGATCGCGGAGCGCCACGTCGAGGACCCGCCGACGCCGGAGGGTGTGAGCGCCTACGAGGCGTGTAACCGCCTCGAGCGGGTCGCGCTGTCGATCCCCGCCCCTGGACCTAGTATGAGGGCGGCTTCGAACAATGTAAGGCAGGGGATCACACTTTTCTTGCTCGTGCTTGTGGACTACGCCACCGATGATGCCTGTCTGATTCTTTAATTATAGGCCGTCAGGACTCGGGTTGCTCTCCAGAACTGCCAGACATGGATGGCCGACTTCGTCAGGGCGCTTATCGATCAGGGGCTCATCGAGCAATCCGCGCAGGCTCTGCTAGATGAATGCCCCAAGAACTGAGGGTGCGAAGAATGTTGGCGATGGGTGCAAAGTATGTAATGGCATATTTTCCAGATGATTTTAGCTTGTTACCAAAAGCCTACTTATCGTCCCATGCTTGCTAATTCGCGGCGCTTGCAGCACGGGTCCGCCCCCTTTTTTTTCAGCTAACCACCGGCTATCCACCGGCTATCCACCGGCTGTCCACACCAGCCTCAACACGCCTAAAACATGAGAACAGTAATCAGCACTGGCACTGGGACAAGACGGGCGAATCTACGCATATATTTTATTCATTCAGTCTATCGCATATTGCATACACTCGTGACATCATTCGTTCTCTTTCCGGAAACCCCGGCCGGCG
>QJNU01000658.1:0-40312 GCA_004154915.1 Monosporascus ibericus
TCAAGATTGGAACCTGTGTGGGTCCACCCGGTTGCATTTGCCCCCCCCCCCCCTGTATTTACGCCTTGTTCGGGTCAACTCGATTCTTTTAATTGACTCTCGGCCTGGATCAGAGTCGCTTCCGTCTTCGATCACTGTTCTTCCAGCCTCGAGGACTCGGGGCCAGGCCTCCGTTGCATTGACACGGGATACCACACCAAAATAGGGATTTATTGGATTGGTGGCTACGGTTTTCTGTATGGAGCAGTTCACTCTTTTCGTTCGGTTATTGCCCCTTCAGATGGTTGCTTTGTTCTTTTATGACTGGCATGACGATTCAGGAAGGTATGGGGTTCAGTAGCCGACATGCGCTGAGTTTGTACGAGAAGCGAAGTTGCGATGGACACAGATCCCAGAGCTTACAAAAGAAGAAAAATGATTGAGGTGAGGTTCTTTTCCCGCGAGCGGTTGCCGTTTGCCAATTATTGCCGGTCACATCTGGGCCCTCCACTGCTTGAAGCTGCAAAGGAGACTGGCCTGAGTTATCGTGCACTCTGCTGTCGCTGCACATGATCGCAGTACTAGAACCAAAAGAAAGCAAACTATGAAAACCTCAACATACCATACCTTGGTTCTCTCTGAACCAGTGCCCATGTCTAGGTTTTAAGCGGCATGTCCGTCCTACCATGATCTATATATCGCAAATCCATGCTTCCGACAAGCCGTACACCCTCATGAAGATGCCTGCGGATAAATCGAGTAGTCTTGTGATGGGATTACAAGGATAAGACGACGTCCAAGGGGACCGACGGTACGCCGCGCGCAGTTGCTAGTGCTGCCGACTTTGGCTTGCAACGTACGCCTCCTATCCTACGAAGGCCACATGACCTCAGCACAACAATTTTCTAACGGTAGGTTAAAACTTCTGTTGATTACCACAAAATAGGCCGAAAAAATGGAAAAAATGGAACACAGAAATCTACGTCCATTTTGGTATTTATGGTAATATTCCAGTCAGTTAGTACTGAGAATTCATGCCACCGACACCCTATGGCCATTCGTAGGATAGATAGGCCGAGTTATCCATGATCTACACAGATTCACAGAGCGACACCAAATTCACAAATGTGCACCAGATCCACATTGCCATATTCGGTCCAGACACAGAGCATTAATGCCCGACTCTAAATCCCTGCTGGCATCTTGCTAGCTAGCTATCCATCCATCTTGCTGATGTCGTGTCTGTGTACCACTTACTGCCGGTGCAGGGACCCTAGGGAAAAGTCAAGGCCTAGGCCGGAAGCGGGCTATCGAACTGTAAAGCTCACATAGATACTCGGCGGACTAGGCGGCTACGTCAGACCGGGAAGATCGCGGTGGATGTCCGGCTTCCGCCTCATTACGTGAGAGACGGCTCTCCTGCTGCTGCTGCCGCCGCCTTGGGACATGAACACCACGGCCTGGAGCTGCGGGATGGTCGATGCCTTCATCCCCTCTCGGCGGGAACTACGTGCGTAACTACACTCCCAACGTCGAGTTTCGTACCGGCGCGCTGCTGGCCTCACTCTGCAGCAAGTGGTCATGCGCCGGGAAGGGTACCAAGGTAGAGCCTTCTTAGAGCTGAATATCGAGGTGCTTTAGAACCCTCCTGTGCCATACAGGACAACGAGAAACCCTGCTCTCCTCACGTCCATTCCCCAGCATCGCAATGGTACCTGCTACGTGCTGCGGCGCGTAGTCATCAACGACTTTGGGGCAGAACGCGGTGATGACGGTTCGTCCTCAGTGTATTGATTCTCGTTCCGACCAGTGGATGTCCTACTCGTCGCAAGGGGCGCGAGCTTAATAGGAGATCCGGCGTTAAAGCGCGATGACGCAGGAGCCTGGGAGGTATCTCGAGTTCCATGCGACATCATCCTACAAACGGGAGGTTAGGAGTCGAGTCGCGCAGGTTTGTACTGCCACGAGAAAATGCTCGCGGGGTTAATCTCACACGTATGTATCTCATGGGCTTCGACATTGGCCGCTATCATGGCCAGTTTGTGATTGACGGTAACCTTACGTAACACCTGCATGCCGACTGTCGGCCCCTGGCGTAGGAGATGGGCAGTGAGTGACTTGGGCGTTTTCCATAACAAAGTCCGAGCGAGGGACGCGATGTTCGTCCCGCCGCTTTCAGCAACATGTAGGTGAACGAGTTGTAGGCGCCCGCATCGTCGACACTCACTCACCTTTTCCAGACATACCGCTTACGTAGTCTTCGGAAGAACGAGCCCATAGAGTGGGTCACATCACCAAGCCAAAAAGAAGAGGAGAAAAGGTAGCGAGCGTCCTTGAGGGACGAGGAGAGACGAAGCAGGAGGAGAAAAGCACGATAAAAACAACTAGAAAATGCAAAAATGATGGGGTTTTGCCGGGGATTGAACCCGGGACCTCTCGCATGCGAGCTTTAGGGTGGACCCTAAGCGAGAATCATACCACTAGACCACAAAACCATGTGAGCCATACTCCGATTGGCGGCTGTTAACAATCTGGATTTTATTTCGTTAAATATGCGGCGAGGCTTGCTGCATGGGGCAGCGCTGCAATGTTAAATGTTTTTTTCAATGGTGGCGGTGAGTTGGGTGGTCGGGCACGGGAAACGGATCCGCTGAGTAAATTAGCAGCGGGTGGGCGGGTCCGCGTATAGGTCCAGCTGTTAGGGGCATTAGCGCCCGAGAAGTGACCTGGTCAGCCCAGGATAGTCAGCCTCCTAGGGGAGGCTGGGAGGTTCGTAAACGGGTAACTCACGCGGTCTAGCGCCACCCAGAAAATCTCGACGATGAACCCCGTATGCACTTCAGCGTAATAACTCTCAAGAATTCCCCCCCCGAGGAAGGCTCTACACAGGCCAGATATCACGCCTATTAAGCTTGCAGTTAGGCAAATTCAGCGAATTGCTGTGCGCCGAACCCCACGCGCAGTAGAACCTTTCTGGGGCTATTATTATGCAGTGATTGGGCTCTCCAGGGCCGTTGGACCCATTTTACCCGCATAGATATGCGGTGTAACATGAAGTTACAGGATGAAGGGCAGAAGTGACATAATGTGGTCCAGATGGTTTTTCTATTAGATGGAAATCTTCCGATGCAGCCGTAGGCATAAAGTCGTCTTCTCAATCGTAGTAGCTTATTCTTGGACAGCCGCTGGTCCTAACTTCATTTCGTCCATCGCATCACGTACCCTCGTAATTTGTCGGTTAGTCTCAATCTTTGCCGACGTTTCACTTCACGTGACATCATGTCTGGAGCATCGCTGAACGCTCAGCCCAGAGGAGACATTGAGTCGAGCGTTCCTCTTCCGACATCAGTAGAGACCACCACACACACCATGGCTATCTCAAAATCCTCGGTTGTGAAGTAAAGGAAGTCGACATTGGTTAAGGTGATTAACAGAACCTCGAGTAAGATGCTCATCAATCTTGACGTTATGTGTCAGGGACAGCTTCAACCCTAATTTACTCGCGGTATATCTGAGGCGAAAGCGACTTATCGACGGGAGGCGGAATTCTACCACTATTTTGCCCCAGTGACGCAGATGCACCTGCCTCCAACCTTCAATTGTGGTACGGATACTGTTAAGCGGTCAGGGCATTGTCATCATGTCGGATTTGTCAGGCGG
Source organism: Monosporascus ibericus (assembly GCA_004154915.1). Lineage (NCBI taxonomy): Eukaryota > Fungi > Ascomycota > Sordariomycetes > Xylariales > Monosporascus > Monosporascus ibericus. The sequence continues at coordinate 3,640 of QJNU01000658.1, forward strand.
AGCCTACAAAATTTAGTGAAGGCGAGACGCTTGGCCCGTTCGAGAGGGTCCTCAGAGGCGCGGGGGGTCTGGCCTCTCTGCACGCAAAGCCATTGGGGTAAGAAATTATGAGTTTCCTTGGATGTCGGACGATGTGACGGGCATGAACCCCCTGAGAAAGATGGTTCTCGCAATCTTGACACCCGAGGCCGGAGCAGCTCGTATGGAAAGGCCTTCACCTGACCCGCCATCGATCATATGCCGTGAACGCCTCCTGCGGACATTGAAGACCTTGTGGAAAATCATGAACCCAGGCTATCTGTATTTAGTTCACGGAGGCATGGCCAACACTGTTATTCTGCCTGGTGGGCATCTTTCGTAACTTAGCATTCCTTACGAACCGCTCCCAGGGCAGATGTCCCGACTTTCTCTAGGGGCTCAAGATTCGAGGAGCATGTGGTATTGATGGTTGTTGTTGCATCAGGTTCGTTGACTGGCAAGATGCCTACTCCGGCTCAGCCTTCTACAATGTCAGTTACCCGATAGCAAAATTGCATGACCCCGGAAAGTTCGTCGCCAACACGAAAAGGCGGTTCTTTGACCGTCACTTTGTGGGCCTTACAGGTTTGGAGAGGCCAGGTTAACTCGAGATGAGACATGGATAGTCTTTTGTATAACTGCGGACCTACGCCGCTGTTATCAACCATCAAACGTTGGAGCTTTGGAGAGCTTGCCTCAGTAGGTACCAAAACGACCGGTACTTTTGATTATACATAGGCAAGAAGGTCCCTGTCTAGTTATTTTGACCATCATAGTTGCATTAGTCTACAGCATACGTAGGTTATTGCCTTCGACAAGGAGTCCTCAGAGATAACTTGCATACCGCTTGCGTATAATAACCAGTTCCTGGCTTAGAGAGCTGGGCAGTATTCAACCATACATACATAGAGCTGTGGGTCGTCAATTACCCCTTTTCTAGCCCCTATTTCACTTAACATCATACCCTACATCGTCCTCTCCATGTAACTGCTGCCCAATTCCAACCATTCCCTGCTCATTACAACGTCGCAACTGACCGAACCGGGCCCTTCGATAATTGGTGGCTTTTACTAAGATAATTTCTCTACTCTATATTGTCCACAACAAGCCGCCCAAGAAACGTGACCCCAACAGCATGACCATGTGTCCAAGTCTCAAGCTCCTGGCGGTGGGGCCGTTTATATCTTACACGCCCACCTGAAGAATTTGATCAATTCATGGCATTCCCGCTCCCCAGCGTCGGAAGTCTTTGTGTAATGAATTAGATTCGCTGAGGACAGCCCAATGGGCAGAGGCGTTTCGTCAGGCCTATCTACAGCCTCTTCAACGACGTATATTTGCGAATGTGGAGTGGTCCGTGACTTCAACCTGTCTACAGGCCGTAGTGCTGATAACGACGAAGTAGCTAGCGGATTGGTTGACCGAGTTCAATACCCCCTCACGGTTCTTCAATACGGGTCGAAGGTAATCAGTCCGCAATGCAGCACGATACAATATGTCGTGAAAGGTCACAATTCTTTGGAAGATAAAACGGGCTCATTTCGTATGGATAACTGGATTTATCTGCAATGAGTGCCTAAATGCAATTTCTTAAGCAGGAAATGCTGCAGCAACAGCATCATATTCTTCGCGAGTCAAAGGCGTAACAGAACCATGTTTCAAACCGCTCGGGAAACCCCCGGAATTAGAAGATCTCCAGCTGGGAGATCGGATATCAGACGTTTCGAAAGGCACATATTGTTGGTAATTGTCGAGCCATAGGTGATAAAGGCCAGGGATAACGTTATCGGCGAACGAGGCCGGACCCTCAAGAGGGGCCTCGTTCCTGACGTACCCGGGAACACGGGTCCAAGACCCGAAGAGCCCGTTCCTCGTCGTCTCTTGGTAGACCTGTAAGGTAGTCTCGTTCTTGAGGAAGCGCGCCCAGGCGCCCGGCGCGCCCAGGTACTGGAACTCTTGATCGATCAGCGGCGTGTCTGGGAGGGCCAAGTAGTCGCGCGGCTCGCTGAACGAGGTGAAGTCCTTCGTTGTCGCGTAGCGGATGCTATCTAACGATGCAACGCCGGTGTGCCCTGTGTCCCAGCTCGCGTAGTGGCGCGACGCCCAGAAGACGTAGTACTGCGCAGTATCATCGTCCCAGACGGCTGAGGGTGCCCACACCATGCCCGCTGTGTCGGCTTCGACACTGAGGGCGCTGTCAGCTCATTCTAGTCTCGGCGACTAGATATTGCAGCTTACATTCGTAGTGAAGACCCGGACCAGTCGACCAGGTTGTTTGACTTCCAAACAACAATACCTCGGCTCCCTTGTCTGGTGGCCCAGTCCCAGCTGAAGCCCGGAGCGTTGATATCAAGGTCTTCACCGTTTACCGTTAGCACAAGTTCTTCTAGGGGCTTCAGGGGCGGAAGGCCCACCAGTCGCGATCAAGAAGTACTCGGACCGGGCGGAGTTTGTTGTGAGATAGATGTCCCTCACAGCCCTAGTGCCAACAGTCGAAGCAAGCACAGCATTACCACCGTTCAAGAACCTAAAGTTTGTAGCGCTGTTCCCCTCGGATAGATGCCACTGGACCCTCGGGTTGGGATCAGAAAACGTCGAGACGAGGTATCCCACGAAGCTTGATCCTTGACGAGGTGTTGTAGGACTAGCGGACCCGAGAACGGCCGAAGCCGCCACTATGAACAATGACAGCATGCGCATTTTAGATTGATATTGTTTCCAGATGTTAAGGTCTGTTTACCCAGGCTTATCCGCGGGCGGATAGTATTTGTAACCTGGGGTGACATCCTCGAGATTTATATAAGGCGGCATGGAGAGGTCAGCTATCTCGGTCATGTCTACCGAAATTCAAGTTGTGTCCAATCAAGTGGTCGGAAAAACTAGAATGATCAAGCATGGGATGCGTAATGGTTGATGCGGGACTTGGTGCAAGCGGTGCGGCTTCAGGCCTCTGTGGGGGCCACCAATCGGAGTAGCAATGCTGAATGCAGTATGCGAACCCCCGCTTAAGACGGGAAAGGAATGGGCTCGCTGCGCCATCCCGCCTTTTTTGCGTCAATTGGATCGCGGAGAGCCCTGTAAGGCCAATAGGCGAGCCAATCCGGTACATCGAATGAGCGCAAGTTTAATGAGAGTCCAGGACTTCGGGTGTAACGGTGCCTCTTCTTTTTATTCGGCTTAGCAGAACACCCGTCAAAACGGTCCCAGTGTTGAATACAAACATTAATCTATCTTTCCTGGCGGTCGAGGCCTTGATTAACCTGATACCGTTAGTATTATTGTAACCGGGCTGGTTGAATGAGCTGGTCGGCCTTTGGAGGTACTCTCAGCATGGTGTTTTGCGCCTTAAACCACCCAACACCGCACTGTCTAAGGATCGCCTCACTAGCTTCATGACCGTACGATCACTTGCGATCACCAAGTCTATTATTAGCCGGGGATCTTTTAGGGAATGCGGCACCGAAGCCGTTTGCATCATCGAATATATCTATATAAGATGATATTTAGCCAATGGGACTTTACCGGAGGGCACGGTAGGGATATAGTATGACTGACATTATAAAGATTGCTCGGGAGAGATACACGGCAAGGTTAGTGCTCGCTACTAGTGAAAGCAGAACAAAGGAACGTTACTTTCATTATACCGCTAGAGATATTCAACAGGACAATGAAGCGATGCCAGTACGTATCTCAGAGATGAGTAGTTGTCATGGTGACCAACCCTATCCCCTTCCCTGTCGTAGGACCCGGCGTTGAAACCCAGGTCCCAATATTGAGAGACGATGGTTTTGTCTCTTCATCTCTGTTTATTCTTCTGATATTTCACACACATATCATCAATCCTCCGTATTAAGACTCTTTTGCCCTCAGATGTAGGCTTATTGCTTTGAGAAGGGCGTAAGCAGACCTGGCCAGAGAGCTGCCCAGTGATACAATTGCAGATTCCTTGTTCGCGGAACCAAGGACAATGACGTTGTCCAGTCTCTGTTCTAGACAAGACTATAGCTCGGAACCAAAGGTAAAGAACGCTTTCACGAGCACCATACTGGTGGACGGCAGAGACTTCATGGGACAATGAAAGCCATCAACATAGAGGATGCAAGTTGAAGATATAAAAGGCAGCCAATCATGCTGATACCGGTTTGAGTGACAAGCCATCTTCACTCAGATTCAAGATGGGTTGCTCAGAGAGCAAAGAGGCACGTTCTTTCCCAACTCATCCTGCCAGGCCGGTCAGCAGCAGGGGTCATCGACCAGTGATGAGTGCTCTGGACTTCGACGTAGACGAGAGTACCGTCTGGCCCGTACCCTACCGTTCGGACACCACATATCTCAGTCCGGCCGATACCGAAGCCAGAGTCGCCTCGAAGCAGCCGTGGGTTCCCAGGACGAGGATTCGGATTTTCTCGACGCGTAACAGGAAGCTACCGCAAATCTATGTAATGCCGCCATCTACGGATACTCTTCCTGGACTTGAGCGAAACGGATCATAGGCAACACTAGCTGGAGGCGTTGAGATGGGAAGCGACTAATAGCCTAATGGCATGACCGGTTCACAGCCTCACCTCCCTTTGTGCAAGTAGTCAAGTGCGGTAATAGAATTCTCGTACCTGATCTTTTCATCGTCATTTCGGAATAACAGTAGTGAGTGCTATTAGATGACCAAGACTTTCCCTGTAATACTAATTCTCCAGTTCGTATATGGTGAATGTGGTAGCGAACATAGATCTCGGGCATAGAGTAACAAGGAGCCTGGGTCAACCTGGATGATGATATTCACGACTGTTCGCCTTTCCGAAATATCGATAATTGCATTTCTAGATTATATGCACTAATCCGGCTATTCAGAAACGACCTTCAATTGAAGCATTATGTTACTATCGGGCATTTCTGCGACCTTTGCATTACTCACTCTTTCTCTTTACCTTGAGCCGGTCGCTCCCTACCACGACGGAAAATATTTAATGAGGATTTGGACAGTTGTTAATGAATTTCTGCCGGCTCTCATAGGTTACACACTGTCACGAAACCGCCCAATATACCCCATGATACCGACGTTAAGGAGCTCCACCAGAGCAGCTTCCTAGCTACCATGAGCTCGCGCTTCGTCTCAGGCGGCACCATCGCCGGCGACTCGTCCGCTCCTCCTCCTCCGACTACCACAACTACCTCTACTACTCCTTCGCCAACAACCCATCACACAACCGCGAACCCCACGGCACCGAGGCTCGACCGCCTGGCGCCGGCCCCAAGCGCCGGCGCCGTCACCACGAGCAGCAGCGCCGCCCCGGCGACATCCACGCGCTCCAACAGCGCAGAATGGGAAGCAGCGCAGGCGGCTCTCGCCGCGGAGCGCAAGCAGCGCGAGGAGGCGCGGCGGCGGGCCGTCGAGGGCGAGGGAGAGAAGGGCAGCAGCCTGTACGACATCCTGCAGGCGAACAAGGCGGCCAAGCAGGCGGCATTCGAGGAGGCGAACCGGCTGCGCAACCAGTTCCGCGCGCTCGACGACGACGAGGTCGACTTCCTCGACGAAGTGCGCGAGCGCAAGCGCGAGGAGGAGGAGTGCGCGCGCAGGGAGGTGGAGGAGCGGCTCGAGGTGTTTCGGAGGGCGCAGAGGGCCGGGGAGAGGGGCGGCACAGAGGAAGAGGGGAATGATGGCGGTGCGGAGATAAGGGGGGAGGTCGGGATGGGGGTGGAGGAGTGGAGTATGGCTGGCAGGAAGAGGAAGAGGGATCGGGAGAAGGAGGCAAAGGGTTTGGTTAAGGGCGTGAAGAGACGAGCGAGCGAGGGCGCGGAAGAGAAGGACTCGGGGAAGGGAAAGGAGTCATCACCTGCTAAGGAGGGGAGCAAGAAGCTTAACACCGAAGGAAGCCAGGCGGAGACGAATCGAAAGACCGAGGTAGGCGACGGGAAGACAGCCTCGAAAGGCCCGTCGGTAAAACCAAAACTCGGGTTGGTGGACTACGGTTCTGACGACGATGACGACGATTGAAGGTGCTTCGAAAGCCGTCGAACAATTCTTTTAGAATCGCTCGCTTTCACCGCAGGTGAGATACTACTACTCCGGGCACTAGTTACCATTGCTATGGGCAGATGAACCTCTAGCAAGGCCGGGCAACTTCGACTAAGGGTTCCGCATACCGGAAGAGCCACCGATTCTCTGGCTATGAACGTAGTCGTAGTGGAAGCCTAATGGGCTAGGTGTGCAGTATCCGAGGCGAGAAGCTCTATGCGCGATAGTTGAGACCAGCGGCCTTAACCCGCAATCAGACGGAGGAGAAGCAATCCGGGTGCAGAGCCGTGATGGTGGAATAAGACATAGAAATAGGCGGACGATGTCTGCTTATTCCAATACAGGCAGAAAGATTTGAAGCGGGAAGCATTATGAGGACGCCCTTCAGCCCGGAGAGCATTACTTCTTGAAGAGTCGTGATTATTATGCTGATGCGGAGATGTGTCCAGCCTCAACGTGCCATATCTAGCCTGACCACCGTCATTGAATCCATACCCCCCAGATCTCTATGAGTTCATTGCATATAAGTACATACTTGTACAGCGTCCACCACCATCCAACCACGCCATGCCAACGACGTCCCTTCAGATTTGACACCGCACTAACAGTTGTCTCCCGGCATTAGCTGTAAGACTGAAACATTGGTCCGTGTCTACTCATCCGCCCAGTTAGGTCTCGGCTCAGGCTTCGCAGTGGCCCAGCGCCAGAGGCTGCGGATGCTGCCCTTGATCCAGCCCTCGATCTCCTCCTCGGGGACGACGATCTCCTTAGCGCGCGTCTCCTCCTCGGGCTGGATCTCGAAGCGGCGCATGCGCATGCCGATGCGCGGGTCGACCACGACGGGCCTCGTCCAGATCTTCTCCGCCGGTGCCACTGCGGTGGTCGTTCTTGGTTGGCCCTCCTCCCCCTCTCTTTTGGGTTGCTGCTCCCCCTCCTTCCACACGGATTTCGGCCAGTCTCTCTCCTCGTGCGCAAGAACGGCCTCTATCTCCGAGCCCGACTCCGCATCCGCCTCCTCATCCCGGAACTCCCGCGCCGCGGCGAGGCAGACGGCCGCTACTTCCCGGCCGATCTCGTCGGCGAGGTGTCGCCGGGTGAGGAAGCGGCGTAGCCGGATGAAAGTGTTGCTGAAACCCAATATGTGCGGGAACGGTATTGGTGCCGAAGGGGAGAACTCGCCCGGGATCATCATGGGGAGCGAGGACGTTGGGTAGTCGTTTGGAGAGTTGTAAGGAGGGGGTTGCGGTGGTCTTTCGGGTTTCGGCTCTGGCTTTTTCTCTTCGGGCTTTGATTCGGCGTCATCTCCGTCGCTCGGCTTGCTATCTCCTATGACTCCGGGCTCCGGTAATACAGGTGCAGTCAATGGTCCTAACCAGCCCTCGTGCACTCCCCTAACGTATTCTTTCCACGTATGCCTTCCGACGACGATGTCGCCTTGGATCCCCTTCCACTCGGGCGTGCCGTTTCGCGTCCTGATCTCTCGGATGATCTCCTCCTGCGTCTGCGCCTCGGTGCTCGGCTGCCGCGTCCTCCGTATCCTCTCGGCGACGGCGGCCCTGACGTCGCCCTCCCTCCGGCCCTGCACGAATTCCCAGTCTAGGCCAGACGCGGCCAGTATCGGCTTGACGTACTCGGTGAAGTGGTCCTGGACGACGCGCAGGCTGTCGTTGGGCGGGCTCTCGAGGAAGATGGTCAGCCGGCGCGGCATCTGGGTCGGGCTGGATATGGGTCCGCGCGCGAGGTGGGAGACGGCCTTAGACCACCGAGCGGTCGCGCGTTTCTTCTCCCGCTTGTCATAGATGATGGCCGCGGAGAAGGAGCCCAAGACTGTCCAGAATATCATCCAGTTCCGCGAGGGCAGCTTCTTGGGAAGCTTCGGGAGGCCCATCATGCGCAGGGCCGGGTTCGGGGTCGCGGCTTTGTATGACGGAGCTGCCCTTGGCGCTGCTGAAGACTGCGAGGCGTCAGAAAAGCATAGCATAGAACTGGTATTGTAGTCTTCGTCTTACTGTTGAAGCTGGAGCTCCAGCGACCCCTTGGGCCGGAGGAGGGTTCGGCTCCGCCATCGTGAAGGAAACTGGTCGCCGACGAGTATCTCGGGGATAATTGCGCCTTATATAACTTTACGCGGGCGGACAACTATTCGAAGAGCCCAAGCAGACCGTACATATGGGCTTGTGACTTGAAGCATGGGTTCTGTCGCAATGGGATCACAAGCTTCATATCGAGCTCGCAAGGAAATTCCAACGAGCGATAAGGTCACCTCGAACGCGATAAGGGAAATTTTGGGGCGTGCCCCTCTTACTCGGATATGTTAATACACGCTAACGATTTTGTACTGCATTAAACGATATATGCATTTTTCAGGCACTCCTACCTCGTTTTCAGCGAAATCCAGCCGTTGAGATATCTAAGTAAATAAGTGGCATCCGCATCGTAATTCCTTCTCCCTACTAACTTGACGATCACAAACAATAACTCTGACAGCGTGACATGTGGCGCTGTTAGACCCACCACTGTATCATAGGCACTTCTTGGAATAGGATTGGTAGACTCCAAGGGGATAGCATGACTTGAATCCTCCTGTTGTCTAATATCACTTGAGTATAATTCCCCTGATAAAGCACATTCTACGGCTCACGTGGCTGTTTCAACCGCGAAATAGTCTCGCTGTTATCCCCTCCTTTCGCCATTATAGCCACTTGAAGCAATTATCTAGGAGCAAGCATGAACCAGAGTAGGGAAGATATATGTAGTAGCCTGGTATTGGAGCCTCGCTATGGAGTCCGGTTCATCTAAGCCAACCTTATTTACACATGTAGAAAGATTCATACTCGTTTAACATCCGACTACTCACGATAGAGATTCCTAAGTAACCCCCCGAAGCTACCTATTAAGGTGCAGGATACCGTTGTCAGCATTTACAAGCGACACAGGCGAGATACAGACGTGCTGGCGACATGCCCTGTCGACAATGCTAAAACTTGCGGCTATACCGGGCATCTGGGCCAGTCTAAGCAGCCACGTAGCAAAGGCAAAGGTAAAGGCAACAACGAGAGAATTAACAAGGAGCGCTCAGGATAGGCATACAACTCCTCGTCCTCGGCGAGATCGAAGGCGAAAGCGACCCGCACCAGTATTTTATCTTCTGCTTCCTGCATTGCGATGCCATAAAGCTCCTCCGCAAAGCCAGCGACGCCTGGGTCGGGTGCCGCAACGGCATCTATGACCTCGTCGCCGTCGATTCCCTCCGGGCCGCGGAGGTCAATGTCCAGGCCATGTACCGCGAGCACGGTGAGGCGGGACGACGTGGTCCGGCAGGTGGTGCGAGAATTCACGAGGACCCTCGTAAGGAAACTCAGCCAATGATCGGGGCGAAGACGGCAAACCCAGTCGAATTCGACGCGGACCGCATGAACATGGATGACTTAGGCGACCGGATTTTCGGGAGCGCGCGTCTTCCTCCGGAACTACCACGCGTGGTTCATGAAGGCCCCGTTCTTCTTTCGCGGCAATTACATCGAGTCCGAGGTACGACCACCACAGCGGTAGACCTCGATCCGAGAAGGACGGATACGAGCGCACCGAAGAGGACAAGGCGATCTTGCACGGCATGTCCCGGGAGCTCGTTTTCAAGGCGCAGATCGCCGACGACTCGGTCGAGGATGAGCTCTCACGGGGCTTCCGGCTATCCATCCGCCCCGCGAGCAAGGGGATGCAGTTCTGACTCGTGTTCGTAACCCAGTGCCTCCTCGAGGCCCACCGCGTTCTGGGCCCCGAGCTGCACCGGCCCTTCGAGAGGCTGCGGTTCTATGCCAGGCTCATCCGCGGCAACATCCACGCCGACCTCAATATCCGGCAGCCGTACCCCTACCACCAGGAAACCCTGGAGACGGTGCGCGACACCATCGACGAGTGGATCATCGGCGACTCTCTGCGGCCTCCTGTTGCACTGGCTACGGTCGGCGCACCACGACCTCGGCCTATCCCTCTCCAACGCGGTGCAGTTCCCCCTGTTCTCGGCGCAACTCTAAGACGCGCTGCGGCAGGAGTGGCAGGTAGCGAGGCGGTGGGAGGACATGGACGCACTGATCGCGCTCCAGGGCGCCGACGCCTTCTTCGTCGGCGGCGAGCCGCCCCGCCGCGGGCCGCCAGGAGATGCTGCTCCTCAGCTACGGGTACTCGCCGAGGTCCATCAGCACGCCCAAGAGAAGCGCGGCCGCGAAGGTCAGGCTCACGACGGGAGAACGAGAGGGAGCCCAAGGAGCTGGCATCCTTCTTCCTCACCCGGCGGGAGCGGTTCCGGTCGGCCCGCATCCAGCTAAGGGCCGACAACGCGGCCAAGATCGTCGAGCACAGCGCAAAAAACATGAGGGGCATCAGCGAGTCGCCGGGCCTGGAGAAGGGGTCGGACCCCCAGCAGCAGCAGCAGCAGCAGCAGCCGCAGCGGCGGTTCGCGCCGGCGGAGCTGCTGTAGAAGCTTCTCGTGGCGCTCGACGCCGAGACGGCGGGGCACGCGTACCCTTAGCTGGCGCCGCACCTGCAGTGCCGCATGTTCCTGCAGGAACTGCACGACCGATGCGGCCCCTTCCCTGTCGAGGGCCCCGGCGGCACTCGCGTCGTCGAGCCCATCGAGACCGAGGGCCCCCAGCACCCGTACTTGTCGGTGGGCACTCCCCTGCCCGACGTCGTCTTCGGCGACAGGGCGTTCCGCCTCGCCGACCACTACCCGGTCACGCGGGCGGAGCGGAAGATGGCCACGGTCGCCGCCGTCGAAGGGCGCGGCGCCTGGGGTAGCTATATCAATGAGCTGCTCATCAAGAGGGTTGTGGGGCGGGGTATGCCGGGGTATGCCGGGGTATGCCGGGGTGTGCCGGGTGTGCTGAATAGGTAGCTGTGGGTGACAACGAGTAGAGGATAAGTGAAAGCCATTGGGGCTTGAATTCGAATTTGAGACACAAAAGAGCAATCTGATCCGGCGAATGAAGTGGCATCCGGACACTGGGAAATGACTTAAATGAAAGCATCATATTACAAAGAGGCTCGAGTCAAAACGCTTTATATCCATGACCATAATGGCTCGAATGCTCAGGTGATCCAGAAACAACCGGTCAATGGGATTATTGATTTCCCGTAAACTATCGTAACTAAGGGTATATTTAGAAATGGCTCCTCCTGTATTAGAATATTCCCTGAGGTCTAGCCCTGCGTAGGGCTGTTCAACGAACCTTGATGAGGATTTGGCTCCCAAGGGCTGTGGCGCAACCAGGCCCGTTAACACGAGTTGGCCATGATATCTTCAATCTGTAGCGATTTGTTAGAAGACCCATGCCTGATACATTGCGCATGCAGTATCTTACAATTTCCCTCAGCCGTTGACGCATTTGAAGTCGTAAGGGTATATTCCTCCCATCATGCGCCGTGAGAGGTCCATATGGCCCAATCATCCCTGCCGATTGCGGATTATCATCACCCGTCCTCCATTCGCGTTTACAACGTCACATCGTCCCTATCACCGCCGTCCCGGCAAACCGGGCACGCCCACGTACCGCTCCTCGCGCTCGGTGAGGAACATGACCTGGACCCAGAACTCCTTGAGGTCGGCGTCCCACCAGGTCCAGTAGCGGTCCTCGCTGCGGTCGATCTCGCGGGCCTGGAGCTTGAAGCCGCAGGTCTCGTAGGGCTCGGCGGCAACGAGCATGTACTGGAAGTTCTTGTCGGGCGGGTCGTCTACGCGCTGCTCGAAGGCGCTCATGAAGCGCACCTTGGGCACGACGCCCTGCGCGATCTCCGGGTACTGCAGCTGGAACAGCAGGCCCTGCTGACGCGTGACGCCATCGCGTACCTTGGTGATCTTGTACCCCGGCCGCCCGATCTTGACCACGTTCCTCTTGACGCCCACGGCCCCGAACCCGGCGCCCACGACCCCCACCGGCAGCCCCGTGTTCGGGTCGATCTGCTGGCCCTTGCCCTCCTTCTGCTCGCGCGCCGCCCGCCGCGCCAGGTTTGTCTGGTGCTTCTTGCCCTGCGTGTGCGCCAGGTACGAGCCGTCGTTCTGGTGCACAGTCAGGCACAGGCGGCACTCGAACGAGCCGACGTGGTTCTTGAAGAAGTAGGGGTCCTTGTCGAGGTCGATGGTCTCGAGGGCGAGCTTGCGCAGGCGTTCGCGTCGGTCGGCGTTGGTGGCGCTGTGCGAGGCCACGCCACCGCCGCCGAACTTGGAGCCCGCGCGATTCTGGTAGTCCATGTTTTCTGTATCCTCGCCTTATGGATGGGCTGATTATTTATGGGCTTCCTTTGCCGGTGTAGAATTATTGTCTATGGAAGATATACGGAGGGAAGACGCGATTGATGAGATTTGTGTGGGAGTCTAGATGCGACAAGGCTGGAGGTGGAATTGATTTGAAAAAGTAAGGGAGAGAGGCTGAATGAATAGTGCAGTTACATACATGCAGGGTAGAATTAGAATAGGAATAGGTGCCCTATGTGCTCCAGCCCAGCCTGCTAACTCCGATAAGTGGCGCTGATAAGGTATCCGTAGCATTAGCGCTAAGAAGCTACCTGGGTACCTTCTGTAGCTTCGAACAGGACCAAGAAGGGCGCAGGAGGCAAAAGCTCCGTATATCCATATCAATATACACCATATTCCAGTTTTTAGGTCGTCCTCTCCTCTCCTTGACCTCCATGTCTAGAGGTGGCCGTAATAGGTACATCTGGGACTATGCAGTGGAATTCTCGGTGCCATTTCATCTCAACTATGATGACGGAGGTTACAGACGTAGTGGTCTCTCAAGTTTTATTATACTCAGAAAGAGATAGAGCTGATGGCGATAAATACGTCTTCTTCCTTTAGGTTGCCAGGTAGCAGATATCTCGTCTACTTAGTATGATGGTTGATGGATTGTTATAAGTCGCGATCCCGGGGTTCCGTCCTTGGTTCTCTTTCGTGTTGGGACACGATAGTGGCTAATCTCAGACCGCCATTCTCTCCTCTCCATACAATAGATAAATTTCATGCCCACGTGTACGTTGCATTGTGCACAACACTGACCAGTCCACGCACGGAACGGCGCCGCAGAAATGGCCGGACTATCGGCGTCCATCTTCCCCTAGGGACCTGCGGCAGGCTACAATTATCGGAAGTTGTTATCGAACCGCTTGAATGTGTAGCCGATGAATGGCAAGCTCATCTCAGGCGACTCATCCGTCTGTCTACCCGCGGCGATGGCCTGAGCCTTGAGAACCGTGGCGTTGTCCGTCTGGTCGATCTCATCGGTGGGGAAGTACGTCGTGTCAATAGCCGACGTCAACCGCGGCTCGAACGGTGCACGAATGCGACGGAGGCTATCAAATTCGACCCCGCGGAAGAACGCGTGGTTCTTGATTTCATGAGCACCACCCCTTCCGAGCCGGACTTCGGTGTTGCAGATGAGACTGTACGCGCAGACAAGTTAGCGCGCGGTTCAATATCCAACCAAATTGAAACGGAACGACGTTGACTTGCCTCCTGATGAGGTGCTCCGCCTCCGTCCCCAACGTAATATCATCCGGGAAATACAAAGACTGTCTCCAGTTGACAATTTTCCTGTAGGTGTCGTGGCTATCCTCAGCACAGAACGGCGGCCAACCGACCAGACACTCGAACATGATGGTTCCCAATGACCACCAGTCACAGTCAAACGTGTAGCCCTGGCCGGTGAAGATTTCGGGGGCGATGTAGTCCGGGGTGCCGACGGTGGAGTAAGCCATGACTCGACGAGATTTTCTCCAATCGTTGATCTGCGACCGATTGCTGACCGTGAGATTAATCTGATCGATGGCTACCGAGTTTCGATCTCTAGGTCGGTTCGACTTGCCCTGAAGGAGCTGCTGGTAGTAATTGTTGTCATGTAACTTGTGGAAGCCAGTTGAGAGACCGAAATCCGTAAGCTTGACATGACCACCTCTGTCGAGGAGGATATTGTCTGGTTTGATGTCACTTCGGTCTCGGTTAGTCAGGGGCAGGTATTTCGGTAGCCGAGGCGGGCGCGAGCCCATCGAAATACTCACCGGTGAATGAAACCCAGTTTGTGGACAGCCTCAATGGCGAGGACGATCTCTGCGATGTAGAACCGCGTGATATCTTCCGAGAAGATCTCATACTTAATGAGCATCGTCATCAAGTCTCCACCAGGCAAGAACTCCATCAGCATATAAAGGAAGTTGGCGTCCTGGAAGGTAGTGTAGAGCTTGACGACCCAGGGGCTGTCGGATTCGGCAAGGATGTCTCGCTCGGCTCGAACGTGGGCTAGTTGATCCTTCTTGAACATCTCCGTCTTGATCAGGGACTTCATGGCATATACCTGGCCATCCGACTTCTTCTGTACCAGCTTGACCTCGCCAAAGGCGCCCTTGCCAATGATCTTGATAGTGCTGTAGTTTTCGGGCTTGTCCTTGGTCCGCAAAAACCGCAAGTATCTCCCTTCTTTCTTTCCAGCATTTTGCCAGAGTTGTTCGCGTCTAGAAGAGGACTGGTTGGGATCGCCGAGTTTCTGCTCGAGCTCACTCTGTCTGTCGAGGGGGGAGATTCCCAGTCAGCACCTTACACATTCCACTGAGGCGAGACGCAGCCCACGGGGTCCCTAGGGCAGGCCTGAGATAGCGATGGAGGTTTGAACGTACCTCAGATTGCGCTCGCGAGCACGCTTGACGCTGTCCTTGAAGAAATCGGCAGCTAGCTGGGAGCATTTCTTCTGGTTGTTGTTGGCGTTGATTCCGTACTTCTCTGGGTTCCTCTCGGGCGCTGGCTGGAACTCGGTGGGACGGGGACTCGAACTGGGCATGGGGGCATGCAGATAACCATGGCCAGCTGGTTGTTGGCCGGACGAGCCAGCTGTTCGGGGTCGCTGACCCGGAGAGACGCCACGTGCGCCATACGGGTTCGCCCCAGCGCCGCCGCCCAGGTTTTGGTGGGAGAATTGGCGGGCAAGTCCGACATTGGGATCGTTGGTACCAGGTGTGTTGGACCGAGGCTGGTAACCAGCACCGCCCCGGGCGGAAAGGTAGTCGGAGGGTGGTTGCTGGGAATACTGGGGCTGGTATTGGTTCTGCGCAAAGTAGCTGTTGGGCGCAGCGTAACCGGGCCCATACTGCTGAGCACCAGGCTGACCCTGTTGAGGGCTGTAGCCCTGCTGGCTGCCGCCGCCGCCGGGATAGACGGGTTGGGGGAAGGTCGAGGGGGGGGTGGGATACGCTCGGTCTGGAGCAGGGCCGAGACGGTCGTTGTTGCTGAAGTTCAGATGTAAACGGTTGTTGGGGTCCATCTTGGGAGCTCAACTAAGGTAGACTCGACACACAATACTAGCAGGAGAAGGGGTATCGTCATCAATATCAAGAGACGCTGGACAAGTGTGACGAAAGCACGGGAAGGAAAGGAGAAAAAGAAGACGCAAGGAGCATGGATGTCTGTGATTCAACAATGGTTTCAGATCGGGGTCAGGTGGAAAGTCAAGCCTGGGCCGAATGAAATGTCTCCAAAAGACGGGAAGATGGCTTCGTATCAAAGCCGTCACGAAGAGCCCCAAGACTGCTCCTTGGAATTGAGTTTTGATAGCCCGACCCTGGCAGCTTGAGGGATGACTAAGGTTGTGATGGTGTGGCGTATCCCTAATGTAGCAGTAGTACACTTTATACCCGGACCTGCATGTGTCCCTCAAGGATGTGTAAAGGTAGAGTTAGGTAGGTACGAACTTTGAGGTCGGTCACAAGCTAGCTTCCTCACGATCGGAGGATATTTTGTTTTCTGAATGAGTTGGGCTATTGGACCAGAGCTTTCACTTTTCATCCGAGATCAGGGACCACAGGGGAATTAAACCTATCGAAGGGAGGGAGAAAGCGCTGTCCTGACCTACCACAACCCCCCTGAAGTCGCACATCTGGTTACACACATATAAGTGCGTGCTATTAAGGACCTAGATCTACATAAGGGTAGGCCGTACTCCGCAGCCCCGCGCCTGGAACAGAATATTATTGGGTCGGGAAGCGTCGAACCGATGGTGCGGTGAGCTGCCCCACCATTCCTGGCTGGCACCAATAGTCCCCCAAACCAGCTGGCGACTCCATATCCTTCACTTTAGGTACCGGGCCCTGCTCAAACTAATTGACCCTCAGCAACTTATTCCCGCGTAACTCTTTCAAGGACAATAAAAATTCAACCAAAACGGCTTAATTAACCTAGTTATGAAGTAACGTACATCCTGAAGTCGGCGAATGTAAAATGCCTTATCCATCGATATCATTTTGCCGAGGTTCAAGGGGCCATGAGTAAGGTGTGACAATTATTTTGTCCACGACCTGGGTACCTGATCAATCGAACCAAATAGTAACCCATCTGACCTGCAAATACTCAATTCGTGCATATTACCGTATAATTGCCTAACGAAACTCGAGTGAAGCACCTGCATACAGGCATACTTAAGTGTATCCTTAAAGGGCAGCAAGTACTCGGTGGGACCTGAGAGTCGAGCAGATCAAGTCTCCATTCCTCTTATTTTAGAACGCTATCATTTCGACCCCAGCAGAAGCAAGCACGGCAAGCTCGATTGGCGGCAGCAGGGTCGGAGAATTCCTATCCAGGGTGACGGTGGGGCTTCTGCCCTCCGTAATGTTGACCCCAGCGGACCCGAAAGAGTTCTCGCGTCCTAAGGCTTGAAGCCGTTGAGTTTCTCCTCACGATAGACGCATGTTATAGGCTGTCTTCCGGAACCACCTCCCATATGCGTGGAAGATGGGTCCAGTAGCGGTTGGATTCCATACTAGATGACCAGCCTAGAGGTTTCGTGACTACATACGATACATACAGAGGTGTAAGTCGGCTTGTTACCCACTATTCCAACAGTATACGCTGGCGGCTTCCCTTGTGGTCCGCCTAAAGACATCTCCTTTTACTAATTACTGGTTGTCCGACTGAGAGTGGAACGACTGGTGGAGGAAATCCTCGTGTAGACTAGGCGCTGTGCACGTACTGGCACCCGAAGCGGCCCGCCCTCGTCCACGCGTGCTCATGCTTTTCCAATGAGTTGTGCTAATCGCACATTAGTTTTTTAATAGGAGCTATACATTACCTCAGCTAGCTCAGGCCTCGCTGGCTCGTTCTCCATTTTCTTCGAAGTCACTCAAGTACTACTCCACAACGCTAAAAATCAACCAATCAAACCCCAAATCCCCGTAACGAGCCAGCGAGGCCTGAGTTATAGTTATACGAAAAAGGGGTTTATTCTGTACATTTTATTCTTTAGAAAAATAAAAATCTGTAGTAACTTAACAATAAAAGGTTTTTTGTAATTATATAGATATTTATATAAATTCTTTTATTATGGCTTATTATTAGTACCATTTTAGTCTTAATTAGGACCCCTTTGCCATTTTTAGATATTAGAGAGTTTATTAATTACAGCCCGAATACGTTGCGTTATTTTCTCCCCCTTTAGAATACTGTAACGGTTAAAGGGTTTAACCAATTATTAAACCTAGTCGAAAGGTTTATGTTAGTAATAATCACCTTCTCTTAAATATATTTTTCTTTTTACCCCGCTATTAACGCGGTATTAAAGGCCGACCGCCAAAAAACTACGTAACATTATATAATTTACGGCCGGTGTCTATTAAGGCTTTAACATACTAATTTTTCGCTGGCCCGTTAATTTAACATTTTATGGCGAAAATTTATTATATTACGACGTAATGGAATCCCCCGTCGAAAACAATTAATAAGGGGTTCGGGAAAGTTTATGCGAATTATTAACGTATATTAAATTTATTTCTTTATTTTTTTCCCGATATAATAACTCCGACGCGACTTAACGTTTATTAACCGTTAACGCTCAACCGTTAAAACTTTCTTATTTACCTTTTATATTCGAACTGTAATATATTTCGACGCCAAATATTCCCGCGATAAACCGTAAACCTTGGTCCTGGGCCGGTAAAGGGTTTTTAGTTACTGGCTTCCAATATACGGTACGTATTTTAGCGGTACGCCGTTTTAGTTCGACGGCGTAGCTACGTTACCTCAGCTAGCTCAGACCTCGCTGGCTCGTTTTCCAAAGTACTGTTGTATTACGCTAAAAATTAACCAATCAAATCCCGAATCCCCGTAACGAGCCAGCGAGGCCTGAGTTCATGTTATACGAATAGAGGCCTCGTTCTGTACATCCTTACCAAAATCGTCGAATCTCCTCCTAATTCCTTTTATTTATTCGAATAAAATTAACCTTTAAAAGTAAAAGGAATCATTATGCACCTAATTTAAGTCCGGTAAGTTTGATATTATTTATATACGTCGAATATAAGCTTATATAGATATAGGAACTTTTTTCGATTTTTTTGGATGGTAATTACAGCCAATATGGCTAGGTTTAAAGCTGGGAAATGGGCGACCGTAACGCCCTTATGACTGCGACGCAACAACCATCGGTCGCATCATCGTGCACCGGGTCTCCCATATATATTCTGTATAAAATAAGCCCGTACATCAAGTTTTTCGGCCGTATGGGTTATGATTATTACGTCGTAGCCCTAAAAAGGTCCCGGACTTAATTAACCGAAACGCCCTTCTAACTGTGACGTAACAACCATAACCCGTACGACCAAAAGAATAGTTGTACCGGCTTCTCCCATACTGAATTACCCTTGAAAGGTCCATGGCAAAATATTGCATACGGTAGTTGCGTTATCGCAGCCATAAGGGCGTTCCGGTTGGAAGGTATATGTAAAATGAGAATTTTGATTTAGATCTTAAATATCTCCGCTAAAGCAGCCCCGACTAGGAAGTTATATATACCGTTAAAAAGCCCTTTTAAAACTGTACATACTTATAATTTTTATAATTTTACAATTAATTTTAATTATTTTTTAATTTGGGAGTTTTTAAAAAAGGTTTCCAAAATTTTGTATGGGAACGTATAGAATAAGGCCAAAAAATCACAACTTGATATCAGGCCGTATTTTTGAGGTTTGTGTTTTCTGTAGGTACTTTTATGGGCCTTTTGTGGGTCGGTACTTCGAGCTACAGGTTTTTGGAAAGCCCTAGCCACAGCTGCGCCGCAGGCGCAGCCACAACCTCAAAAATAGGGCCTGACCTTGGTGAGGTAAACATCCACCTGGAAGTATGAGCAGTATCCGAAATGGGGTCTTGATTTGCAGGTAACAATAGGGCGAGGAATGATTCACTAGGGGTTTTGTTCGTTAAAGAGATTTAAAGACTTTCCCCTTAATTAGAGAACGGTGCAGTTGCCTCTAGTTGAGAGCTTAGATTGATAGCTAAGGAGCGAAACTAAGGAAGTGCTATTTATATAGGAAACCGGTTCATTATATACCCAACTGTCTTTTAATGAGTGTGTCGTGGATCTATGTGATCTATGTGATCTAGTCCCAGATCACTTAGATCACCTAGATCACTTGAGGGCCAAGCCCTTTGGCCGACCTTTAGCCGTAGCGCACTCCGCGCTAGG
Organism: Monosporascus ibericus; assembly: GCA_004154915.1. Taxonomy (NCBI): domain Eukaryota; kingdom Fungi; phylum Ascomycota; class Sordariomycetes; order Xylariales; genus Monosporascus; species Monosporascus ibericus. The sequence continues at coordinate 23,161 of QJNU01000658.1, forward strand.
CCTTAAAGGTAAGTCCTTGGGATGAGAACACTGTTCTCGTAACAGCGCATTACGGCCGCCCGTTTTTAATCAAATCCGGGACCTTTTTAGGGCGGCGACGTATACTCATCGATCAATTGAATCCGTGCGCCCACCTATTTCCCACCAAAACATACTATTTTTACTCCGACTGTAATGTTAAAAGCCAATGGAAATAAATTCAGAAAAAATTATAACAATATAAAGCTTTACCTAAATTCACCGATTTTAAGATTTTATTATAAGTTTAATTATAACGTAAGGAGTTATAGCTCTTTAATGCTTTGTATAATTAACATTCCATGAAGTTTCAGATTTTTATTATAGAAAGTACTCTTATTAGTTACCATTTAATTTGTCATTCGTTAGGAATATAATTAAAAGAAGGATGATTAGCCAGTATACGTATTATATATAATTCTTTATATAAATATCGTACTCTTATATTTTTAACATTTCTATCTAATTTATTATATTATATTAAAGAACGTATGTTATGGTGAGAAATAGGTAAATGCACGGATACATTTGAGCCCTTAGTGTAACAACCATAACTCGTAGGAGAAAAAAAAATTACTGTACCGGCTTTTCCCTATCAAAGTATACTTAGGAAACCCGGTGCATCATAATGCGACCGGTAGTTGTGCTGTCGCAGCCATGAGAACGTTGCGGTCGCCCATCTTCTAAACTTTCAACGCGTTAAGGTTGCCCATTTTCCAGACCTAAACTCAGCCGTATTAGCTGTAATTGCCACTCAAAAAATTCGAAAAAAAAAGAAAAATTTCCTCTATACATATTAGTTCATATCTAACGCGTATACTAAGTTGTAAACTTACCGGACATATATTAGTTACTAAACCATTTATTTTTATTTAGAGCTTTTATTTTTTTACGAGAAATGAAAGAAAGTTGATAAATTTGATAACGGGGTACCAAACGTACCCATTTTTCGCACAATTACAACTTCGGCCTCTCTGGCTTGTTACAGGAATTATGGATTTGATTGGCCAATTTATAGCGTGATACAACAGTACCTGAGAAAGAAACGAGGCATCGAGGCCTGAGCTAGCTGAGTTAAGATAATGCATGGGATGCTAACGCGGTCGGTTAGCTCTTCGCGGAGGGCCGGGTTGTGTGGCTTTTGCCTACGAATAGGAATAGCACAGCTCCCCTGGGATGGCTATCCCAATACAACATACAACATCCCTACCACCCATAATCCATATATGCGGCTCGTACCCCTGGCTAGCCCTCAATACGCGCCTGACCCCTTCATAAGCGCCGCTAATGCTTCCCCTGGCTCCATGTAGTATCCGCGAAGGGCCATCCCGTGTGATACTTGAAACGGTCCTGTTGGTCCTGTTGGTCCTGTAGAGGCACAGCCAAGATAGTTGAATTCTGTCGCCGCGGCCATGATTTATTCTATCCCTTCCCCTCAGAACATTATCTGTTCTTATTCTCGTCTGGATTTGTCCCGCGATAATTGCAATTTGAAATGCGCGAACAATGATGCCTAGATCAGTGATGCGTAACGCATTGGCTTTCCTTTTGCTGTTCTACGCCTCGCACACCTTCGGTAAATGTTACTACCCGCGTGGTCAAGACGCCGCCACAGACTTTCCGTGCAACCCAGATGCTGAATCGAGCAATTGCTGCGGCGGAGATATCGGGACCGTATGTCTTTCTAACGGTTTGTGTCAGAGCGGAGCGGGGAACTTAATTCGAGGTTCCTGTACCAATGAAAATTGGGAGGGCTGCGCGTTTTTTTGCTTAGGTTGGCGGTCCTTTCCATACGATAAAACGGGATAATGGCGAGGACGGAAACAAAATTGTGTACTGACCCAAAGTCGATGAGATTAACAGGAGGCGTAGATATTGGTCCCGATCTAATCTCATGTTCGAATATTACCAACGACGCCACGAGTTACTGTTGTGACCACACAGATAGATGCTGCGAATCGGGTGTTGGACGCTTTACGGTGCTCCCTGCAATTCCAACCACTACGGCTACGTGGGATAGGTTGTTGACACGGTTTGTGGCCGTTGCGACGCCATCATCTTCGGCAACTTCTCAATCGACAACAACTGCTTCTAGTAGTAGTGTGGAAACAAACCTGCCCTCAACGACTTCCTCTCAATCCGTCGCGCCCATCGCGACCTCACAAATTCCGCTAGCAACTTCGACGACGTTGAGTGCAGGTGCTCAAGCTGGGATCGGTATTGGCGCTGGAGTTGGAGCGATTTTGATCGCAGCGCTCATCTACGTCCTGTGGAAGTTACGGAAGACGGAGAAGGCTCTGAGTCGAAACCCTCGAAACGAGACGGAACATGTTAGTAACAGCCTCGGTTTCCAGCCAGTCAAGTACGAATGGTACCCGAGACCGCCACAGGAACTGGACGCGCGCGACAACATCTATATCCCGGAATTAGGTAGCCATTAATTTTGTCACGAGTCGCGAAGAAAAAGAAGAAACTATCTCGTTAGTGCTTATCCCGCATCCTTCTTGTTAAACGTCGTAATGGAAGCCGGGCACTTTTCAATTAAGGACTTATAGCAATTTAGCGGCATATATATGTGAGATCTAGGGGACACCGGTTGTGTCAGCTAGCTGGGGGGTGCGTAGCGCACCCCATATACGGAAAGGTCACCTACTGATCGGCCCATACGTGTTCCGGAGCTAAGCTACTTAAAGTTGGATGAGTGCAACAGCACCTGCAACTGACCTAATACAACACACAACTGATGTCCCCTATATCTGACAGGTTGTGTTGTTTTGTTAGGCTAGTTGCGTATGCTGTCGCACGCGTACAACTTTTGGTAGCTTAGCTACGGAACATATATACGCCGATCAGTAGGTGACCTTTCCGTATATGGGGTAAGTCACGTACTTTTCAGTTAGCTAATATACCCCTTAAACGCCTTAAAGTCCTTACGGCGTTAACTGTTACATTTTATTACATTTTAAAATTATCGTTTTAGAAATTCTTTTTTTCTTCCGGCGATTAAGTAGTTTTAATTAATTAAACTTTCGTTAAAACTAAGTTTAACTTTTTTTCTAATAATTTCAAGCTGTTTAAATATTTTTTTAATAATAATTATTTTGAAAAATATTAAATGGTTTTTCGCAGTAGGCTTTTAATAAATTCGGTAATTAATATGTTATTCAGAAATATATAATTTATTTAATAATTATATATATTTATATATGATAATTTTATATATAAGGAGACGACGCTGGCGTTCATAAACCGTGTTAATTATTAACTATCGTATTATATATTTAACGTCCTAGACCACCTCACCAGATGTAGCACCTTGTGGAATAAACTTTAGTAGATTTAATTACCTGACTTTAATTATTTATTTTTTAATATTAATAATATAGAACGCTTTATAAAAAAAAGCTAAAATAAACTTAACTTTTTCGGTTAGAACCCGCGACCCGAAACTTAATTATACAACATTTAATTTTATATATAATATCGCCTTTTTAAATTTGTGGAGACGATATGTGCGTAAAATTTTTAAAGCCGATATTATCTTTAATCCATGAAATCTACAACCGATTGAAAAGAAATAGATTATCGGCCGAATCCTTAATTTAAATACCCCGAACATGCCTTATGTGGTTTTAATACATTAAAAATATAATTAATATATTACTTAGTTAACGCGTTACAGAATACTTTAAGGTTAACTGGGCGTCGAAATTTATACGACCGTAAAAAAACTTAAAATACGTTTAAATTAAAAGATCGATTATTAAAAGCATTCCGCGGAACTTTGATCGAATTTCGTAAGTAATTCGAAATTTTCGCGTTATAATTGCAAAATACTATATTATAAAAAGGAGTTAGCAGTTATAGTGATTAAATGCAGGAATCTGGCGTAACTCTTTATGTTCTATGTGCTTTAGGAAAGTATATATCTAGTCCGTGGGTTACCTCAGCTAGCTCAGGCCTCCCTGGCTCGTTCTTTATTTTCTTCGAAGTTACTTAAGTACCGCTCCACAACGTTAAAAATCAACCAATTAAACCCCGAATCCCCGTAACGAGCCAGCGAGGCCTGAGTTCATGTTGTGCGAAAGAGGGGTTCGTTTTGTATATTTTATGATTAAGAAAAACGAAATTCTGTAATATTTTAATAACAAGACGTTTTCTGTAGTTATACATATATTTATACGAATCCTTTTATCATGACTTATTATTAGTATCGTAATGGTCCTGATTAGAACCTTTTTGCCACTCCTAGATATTAGCGCGTCTATTAGCTATAGCCCGAACACGTCGCGTTATTATCCTCCCTTTTAGAACACGACGAATCCGAATTTTCCTAGTTTTATCGAGTTACGCTTTTAGAACAGAATATACGTACGCGTATAATTAATTTTTGGTAATAATACCGAAAAACGAATTTAACGTTTGAAAACTTTATCCGTAGTTGGATTTTTTGCGAGGATTTAAGTAAAGCTTCCAGTTCGACCATTCGAATTAATCGGTTAATTAACGTATTAAAAGAAGAACGAATACGGGATAAATTATTAATATACGAAAGTTTATAAAAGTTTATTACTTTTATTAATTAGGACTTTATTATAAGTAAATACCATAATACGTTATACGGGGAGCTTATAGTTTTTATAAAAGGGCCTGGATTCCGCTGCCTGCCGGAGGATTTATTATTCGATATTAAAATAATTTATATTACTTTGGACGAAGGTTAACGGTTTATAAATACGTTAGCTTTTAATTAATTTAAGTTTTTAAATTAGGTAGTTGTATATTTAAAGAAAAAGTAGTAATCGTATAATGCGAAACCGAAGGCGAAGCGGTTTCGTAGTAATAATAATCCGGACGTTTTTATGTATCCTTTTTTTATGGTTTTAATTATTATGGTTAAAATCGTTTTTAAAATTAATAACAGTTATTTATCCTATTTATTAAGTAGGTTTTTGTTATTTTCGGGTTTATTACGAAATAAAATCGATATATTAAAGGGGTTAAGTATTTACGAAAGTTATATTACGTTAAATAAAGACGTAACCCGGTTATTAAAGATAGTAAAAGTAATTACGTTATTTTTTTTATAATAATACCGTTTTAATTAAGATAAGTTAAGTTTTATAATTAGGTACGATAAGATGATATTATGTTTTGGTACGATAACTTTAATATTTAAGATTATGTTCGTAATATAACGTTTTAATACGGTTCTGTTATGCGGAATTTTATTACCGCTTTTGCCCGTTATTATAACCGTATTTTTAAAGGAAGGTTAAAGTAATTTATATTCCGTTTTAATTAATATTATAAAATAAAATGGTTCCATAAAATGTTATAATAATATTTAATATTACCAGATATTTTCCGTTAGTTTATAATTAATATTATCCGGAATTTATTTTTTATTTTTGTTAATACGTTTTATAAGCAAAATAAGTAAAGGTTTTTAGGCTTTTTTAAATTAAAACGTTTACCGTATAATAAATGCCGTTTAATTTTATTAAATATAGTTAATTAAAACGAAAATATTATTAAGGGTATTTATGGTATTTATCGAAAGACTTTTTAAAAAGTATGCGGTTTTAAAAAAAGATAATTTTATCGATTTTCGAATCGTTTTTATTTTATTTACGGGAATTAGAAGATAACTAGTTATATCCGGAAAATATAGGTTAGTTAAGTTGAAATAACCGATTTATATAATAGGAAACGGTAACCTTTTTCCGTTTTTATTTTGTTTTATATATAAATAAATTTCCTGCTTATATTTATGCGTACTTATTAGCCTGATAATATCGACGGGGCGTATATAACGTAAGTAACTTTAAAGGCGAATCGTTAATTTTTAAATAGGATAACGTAATTATATTAAAAATTGCTAAAGTTTTATTTTTTTAAACCTTTTATTTTTTATATGCATAATATTTACATATTTACGTTATTTTTATAAAAATTACGTATCCGATACGAATTATTCGTAAAAGAAGTATTTGGCGTATGCGGAATTATTAAAAATAAATCGATCGAAATCTTTTTTTCGAAAGCTTAGCTTATCGAATTTATTAAATATATATATTCCCGGTTAACCGTTACTAATTTCGAAATTATTACGTATAATATGGTTTCGAAATATTTTGGTTACGTTAAGTAAATAAGGGAAGTATTATAAGGTTTTAATTAAAATATGTTAATAAATAAAGGTTTATTTAACGAAGATTTTTTATTATTATTTATTAATAATACGTTATTTAATAATATAAATAATTTAACGGATAATTTGTAAGTATTTTATTTTTTAATTCGGGAATATAATTTATATATATTACTTTTTAAACGACGTAGTTTTAATTAGGACGTTTTAAAAAAAGTTTTTCTATCGGTTAATTATGGAGCTAGCTATATTTTTAGTACGGATAATATTTCGTAAGGTAACGATTTTTTCGACCCGATTGTTAATAATAATTAACCGTTAAATAATATAATTTTTGTTGATAAAGAATTCCGAAGTTATTATTACTTTTTTAAGAAGTTTAGGTTTATTTATGCCTTTTATATGTTATACGTTATGGCGACGTTGATTATATTAAACGGTTAATATTAATATTATCGGTTTTTTTTATGGGGCCGGTTAAATTAATTACGGCAAAAAAATATTTTATTTCGATTAGATATTACGTTTTATAATATTAGATTACGTACTTAGGGATTTGATTTTAATATTAAGTTTGGTTTTTATAAAATTTAGGGAGAAAATATGGAAAATATTTAATTAAAAGGGCGAATATTATAACTTATAACTTGTTAACGAATTCCGCCGATCGAGAAATAAGATATATAACGTTAATATTATTTTTTTCCGAAATTCATTTTTAGTTAAGTATTATATTTCCTTTTAATGCGAATTTTATACGTATTATGCTTTTTCGTAAGATAAGCGTTATGTTATTTAAGATTCCCGTACGGAAATCCTTAAACGTTTATAATTTTTACTTTGTAATTTTTAGCTTATTAAAAAATATTTATTTCGGGTTAAAAGGAATAATTAAGAATCCGAAAATATTTTGGCCGTAAGCCGGAAAATTATAAAGGTTAGGTTTGTTAACTTTAACGATACCGTACTTATTATTAACGACGAAGGTGGGCTTAATTGGTTGGATACGATAAAGAACGAAGATTAATTTGTAAATAATTTTAACGTAATTACCCGTATAGCTTTTAATACGGAATTTATTAAGGATGATTTGGTTTTAAACGACCGTAATATTTTGTATACGGAAGAAAGTTATAATCTTATAATATAAATTATGAATGATTTAGTAAATGGTTTTGATTAGGATTATCCGTTATTTTTTACGTTATTGTTAGATAAGTAAAGTAAGGATTTGTTAGACGAAAACGAACCGTTGATATAATTTTTTATTTCTTTATTACTTTTTATATTTTGTTATAATTTATATAAGGATTTAATTTTAATATTAATACAATTTATTATTCCGTATAATCCTAATTAAGGCCGTTTGGTTTGAAGGTTTTAGTTGTAATAATATTATATAAGTTTTTCGTATTAAAATAAATAAACGTATTAATAGTATTATATTACTTATAATTAAATATATCGTATAATTTTGTATTAGCTTATATATTTTATATATAATTAATTTATTAGTTAACGTTTTTGCGTATCTTTTGTGATTTTTACTTTTGCCTTTATTTTGGTTTGAATATTATTATAATTTATGCATTAATAACTTTATCCATATTGGTAAGACCTAGGATTATTTTCGTTTTAGGCGTTATATCCGGGTTTAAGTTTCCCTGGAAATCTTTATTCGGGTTATATAATAATGCCTTATATTTTGGGACCGCGTATAATTATTTTTTGCTGCGTTTTTATATATAGTTTGTATATTTGTTACCTGTATAACCCCGTAAATTATAGCATTTATAGAACGGTTATATAATATGTACCTCCTGGTTAATCGGTCCGGTCCATAAAGTTATGAACTTTTTTTCGTATTGTTTATAAGGTATTCGGTTTATGTATTCTTTTCGTTAAATTGTGAAAGCCGTAATTAATCGATTATTTTTAATTAGATTTATAATTTAATAACTTATAGGATCCGCATAATCCGCCATAACGTAAATCTTATTTTGTTGGGCGTTACTTTTTAAAATATTCCGAACGGCAATATTAATATTTAGCGTTTATATAAGTGCCAAATTTTATAAGGATAGGAAGTTTTATTTATGATATAAGCCTTTCGCGATATTACCGAGTTTAAAGATTATTATTAATCGTAAGATTTACTTGATTAGCATACGGTAGATTTAGCGTTAAAATATAAAGTATTTATAATCTTTTAATTTTTCCTTATATTAATATAACCTTATGGTATAAACCTGGTGTTTGGAATCGGTTACGCATAATATGCGCTTTTTATAAGGTACGTCTTAAATTTTAAAATGGTTAAATGTTATTTAGTTAATACGAAATTGTTTTAATTAGGACGAGGCTTTAGGTTATGCGTTGTTGCGGGTTGTTCTGGTAATGGTTCTGGCTGTTTATTGGTTTGGGATTTTGTTACCCGTCCTTAAGGTTGTTTTTTGGTGGTATTATTAACGAATTTAATATACTTAGTGGAAAGTTCAGAATTTGCCGGGTATGTTTGAGGTGTATTATCGTTAGGATTTTTAAAGAAGGCCTTTAATATATTATTAAGGTCGTTTATATTTTGTGATATTATAAAGAATATAAAGGTATATCTTATAATAAGTATTTTAAGTATTAAATAATATAAGTACATTAATTTTATTTGTTATAATATGGGAAAATATAAAAGGATATATAAAGTAAAGGTAGGTTATATTAAAGTAGGTAATATTAGTTATGTATTAAGTAATTATAGCAATTATATTCGGTATATATTTAAATAAAGAAATTTTATGGATTATTTTAAGTAGTTCGTAATAAAGGAAAAGTTTTATATAATTTATATACGTTTATTAGTTTTTTTATACGTTATTATTTTGTTATAGGAAAAAATAACGTTAATTTCTGGGTTAATATTTAATAACTTATATAAATTTAACTATTTACATATTTATAATTACATAATTTTAAATTTCGTATATATATTAATCGTGATTATATATATTATTTTCGGATTTTTTTATAACTTATAAATTATTTATAAGCTTCGTTTATATATTATAAAACGTTATATATTTTCTTTTAATATTAATAATACCCCCCGGACATTATTTAGTATATATACTTTACCCGTTTATTGCATTTTGTACCTTAAGTTATTATTTCCCGTCCTAATTAGCTAAAAGTATTACCGGTAAATTTATTATATCCTTAGATTTGTTATTTATAAATGTTTTTATGATGGTATTTAATATTATGCAGCTATTATGATAAAATTACCGCCGTTTAATAAAGCGGAATATAATAACCGCGTCCTAGCGTAATATGGCGACTTAATAAAAAATTAGAATATATATGATAATATGAATGTTATTAGGTTAACGTTCGATACGAATTATATTAATTACGGCGTTATTTTCCTTACTTTCTTTATAATTATATATATTATCTTTTTAAACCTTACGTTAGTTAATAAGTTATTTTATTATACTTTTAGATAAGTATTTAATAAAGTTATAATACCTTAAGGCCTTAATAAAATAGGGTTTATTGGTATATATATGAAAACGTAATTGGCTTACCGTTATATAATCCTTAACGTATATCTTACTTATAATAATATTAAAATTATATTTAAATAAATGTTTAAAGGCCTTAATTATATATATATAATTTATAAAATATTAATAAGAAACGTATTTATGTATATTAATAATATTTAAAGTTAGTTTTTATTACCGGAAGACGAAATTATAAAATCATATATAATATTATTTGTTTTTTTTCGTTATACTAGAATATAGCCGTAAAGTTAACGAATTAAAAATTACGAATTATTAGATAATAGCTTTTTGGAATCGTAAAGTAGGTATTTTTTATATTATAGATTTAGTTATTGTATTTTATTTAAAAGAACGTATAATTCGGGCCGTTAATTGTTTTCGGAAATTTATAAATAATAATAATTTGCATAATATGGATAATATTAAAAATATAGTTGTTTTATAGTTCCGATTAAGATTATAAAACCGTAAAACTTTTTGCGGTATATATTATATGGATATTATTTTTATGATATTAAATAAAGGAAGAATTCGTTTTTATTCGTAAATTTATAATAAGTAAATTATTATGTATAAAGATTGGCTTTATAGGTATCGTGGCATATTCGGTGCTAACGTTAAGGCCTTTGGTGGTTGTTTATTATGTCCGACTTTTCGTTTACTTATATGGGATTCCGATATAAAAGAATTCCGAAATCCACCCGCTATTTTAGTTACGCTAAAAAAAAATAGCCTAATATTAAGCAGCTGAAACCTTATACTTTTATAGGTTTTGTACTTTAAAGAAAGAAGTTTTAAAAGCCGTAGCCGGAAATACCGGTAAACTTTAGCTTAAGGTACTTATTAAGGTACCTATTAATAAACGATTTATTTAAGGTTTTGGCGAAATTATTTATCCCGATAAACTTATTATTATTAAAATCCTTATTAAGATTATAACGAAATATACGACGGGGATCCGGAAGTATTAATTAGAACCTTAAATTAATTATTATAAGAATACCGTAATTATTAAGATTTTTAGCTAAAAGAATTTAACGTACGTAATAAGCTTTAAAGAAAGGTGGTAAAAGGTTGGTTTTAAAGGATATTATTTACGGTAACGGGAGAATAAGATTATAAAGCGTAGGAGTTCCGGATTTATTATAAAACCGGGATCTTAAATATTTCGAGCTGGTATTTAGAGAAAAGTGGACGTTAAAATAACTGTACTTATGGCGAGAAAATGGCCTTTTTGATATTGGTTAAAGATTATTTATATTATTTATTTACCCGTATAATTGATTTTTTACGCTAATTAATCGACCCGAATTAAGGTATTTTAAGGGTTGGAAAGGATGGGAATATTTTAAAAGTTAATGCGATAAGTTCGAAAAAAGGGACCGGAAGGTAAAATTTAAAAAATCTTAATTTAGTATTTTAAGGGATATAAGTTAAAAAGTATAATTTATTAATAACTGCAATAGATTATAGTTTATAACGCGTTATATTAAAGTTTATTACTATTTTTAGCTTATAAGGTTTATTATATATTTGTAATAATATATAATTAATTCGAATTAAAAAGAATTAATATTTATAAAATATTTAACGAACTTAAAATTAATAAAATAAATATAATAAGTAAAAAGTGTATTAATAATATTGTTCGTATTATTTAGTTATTTTTTTATACGATTAAATTGTTTTAATATAAAAAAGATATGGTTTCGGATTTTAAGGTGACCCTTATATTCTATAAGAACGTAGGTAAGCTGGCGAAATATATTTATAACGTCCTTTATTTTAACGAATTCGAAGATATATTATTAAAAGCCGCAAAGAATTATAATATCCGCTTTAACCTTTAATATGCCTTATTTATTAGCAACCGCGATTCCGTTTTAAAACCGAATGCGTTTTTTATTGTTTATTTCGATTAAGACCGGCCGGGTTTCGTTTTTTGATTTTTGGCCTAATATCGCGATTATTATTATCATTAAATAAGCGCCGTTTATTTTTAACGTACGACTTTATAACCTCGATAGGGATTATTATTTTAGCTTTATTTTCCGATATATTATTTATAGAGTCGGGTTGCGTATTATCGCCTTTTAGTGATGCCGGTAATTCCGGTAACGATATAAAAATAAACGAATTCTGCGAATATAAATATAATAACGAAGGCGGCTTTAGTAGATCGGAAATATTAAGAAATTATAGGCTTTAGGCTAACGTTATGAATAAGGGCGATAAGGCGGGTTTTTAATTAAGACGATTTAATATATCGCGAATTATGCGTACGGGTACGGGCGTTACGATAACCGGGGTTACGATTTCGAATTGCGAAAACGTATGGACCGTATGCCGGGTTGGTATTTAAATTGCTGGGATTACCGTCGAGTTTTTAACTACTAGTTTACACCGAACGGTTATATAAGGTATGCTTTAATTAGGACCGGGCGCGGTTTGCGACGGTTTCGTAATTTTTTTCGACGTTTGTTAAGTTTATAACGCGGTAAAAGTCCGTATTTTATATAGATCGGTCCGAGGTATGGGGATATGGCGTCGTTATTTTAAATTAAGCGAATTTTGCCGTTTGCGGAAAGTTTTCCGTACGTTTTGTAAAATAAAAAGGACGGTTTTTTTGTAGATTAAATATAACGTAAAAAAAAGGCGATTTTTTAAAACTTTTTAATATTATTATTTATCGAATCCGGGAATCGTTTTAATTAAACGGGTTATATTTAAGATTAAGTAAGAATTTTTAACTTTGTTTAATTTATTCGGAAACGTATTAAATAAAAACCGTTTAAGTTTAATAAAAATAAACGTTTATTTTATTTCTTTACCGCCGAACGGAAATAACCGTATAAAAAATAATTCGTTCGTTCGTCGTTTATATTATAATTCGATTATTTCCTAGATAGCCGCCTTTAACGAACCGGCTTTTAATTATTTTTACGCGGATTTTTTCGGATTCGAAAGTTCGGGTATATAAATAAAATTAGGCGTATATAAGTTATAATAAAGTTTAACTAGGATAAGGTTATTACGGTTTTTTTTAATATAATAATTTCGTTTTTTTTTAAATATATTAAAATCGTTTTACGTACGTATTTGCCGTTAAATAATATACGTTAATAAGGCCTTATTTTCGTTTTGTTCCGTAAATTAAAATTACTTTATTTAAAAGGTTTACGAATAATACGAATAGTATTTTAATTAACCGAAAGATAAGATTGGAATTCGACGATTATTTCGTTTTAATCGGGATCGTTTGCGATAAATTGCGTATCGTTTTCCTTATTATCCAAGTCCGTTACGTCGATTTTTATTAAAACCTTTATATTTTTATAGGGGGTACGGTTTTTAGTTTACCGGCTTTAAATTTCCTTTATTATTTTAGTTAATTATATAATAAACGGTTCGGTTTTATATTTATTAAATACTTAATAAGGTGCAAATAATATGGTTTATTTATGGTTAATTATATTTAATTACTTATAACCATAAACCGTTTAACTAAATTATTATTATAAATTCTTTATCGAAAAGCTTTTCGATATTTTTTTATTATATTATTCGATTAATATCCGGAATATTCATATTTAATTTAAAAGCGACGGTAAATATTACGATACGGATAGGATTATTAGGTTGCTTTAATTTGTTATATACGTAAACTTAATTCCCGTAAAGCATTTCGGAGTTATAAAACTTAATAGCTTTTTTTATAACGCTTAATAAATACCCCCGGTTTATTATAATCTTAATTAAGTAATTACGGATATCCATAATCTTCGCCTTATTATTAACATAAATAATAATCTTAATAATAATACGTAAGTTATTAAGCTGGATTAAGGGGATATTATTTAATAATTCGGGGATGTTAATTAATTAAAAATTTAAATACGTTTAATTTAAACGTTAACCTTTAAAAAAAAAATAATAATATCGATTTTAAAGCGATTAATATTAAAATACCGGATTTTTGTTTTATAATTATATTTAATTAAACCTTTAATTTAATTAAAGCCGTTATATTTTGTAATCTTTTCTTTTATAATATTATTAATAATTATTATATACGTAAATTAATATACGTAAGTAGGAAAAATAAAACCTAGGTTATGGATATTAACATATTTAAGCCGGAAATCTTTTTATTCCGATAATAAATATGCTTTATTAATAGTAATTAAGCTATATCGTCGTTTAAAAATAGGATTTAATATGGCAGTCTGGAACTAATCGTTCGATAGTTGTTCAGGACCAAAAATAATATAATTATACTATTCGGTAACTATACGTTCGAACATTTCTGGATCGAGCTTTTTCGTTTTCGCGGATATTAAGATAGGAATAAAATATGGTATTATTAATATTAAAGTTCGTTATTTTTTAGTTAATTTAATTAAAAATACGACCTAAATAATAATTAAGTCGGTTATTAAAAAAAAGGCTTAAATAATTAGGGATTTTTCAAAACTTATTTTAATAATGAAAAAAATATTAAGCTTTCCGAATACCAGATTATATACCGTATTTACCTGTTTTTTCCGTAAAATACGGCCTTGCCCGTTAAGTATGGTATTTAATATAAGGCGAATAAACCGATAACGTAAAATTTTTATATAATTATCGGTTATATATAAGACGTTAACGTATAAATTAATTACGTTTATATCGGCAAAAAACCGGTAAAGCCATCGGATAAGAATAAACATATCGTTTTAGAATATTAGGTTTTTGAAGGTTTAGGGTATATACCTTAAATTTTTTAATATATTATTTATATTTAGCTGATTAAGATGAAAATATGTTTCGGGGTTTATTATAAGTAATTCTAAGCCTTATATATTATTATTTTGGTTTATAAGGTTATATTATTGTTATGCTAGCTTAAGGGGGGTAAAAGGTTATGGTATATACAGAATAAGATTTTTAGTTATTTTTTCGGGCGCGTATTATTAATTGCGTTTTAATTAGGACCAAATATATATGGGGAAATAAAGATTTTAATTTTGTATTAACTTTTCGTAGTTACAAAATAGGTAACGTTAAATTAAAGTTATTTTTAAAGTATTCGAAGTAAAGATTTTTGAAGATTTGTATGGGGATATGCAGAATGAGGCCAAAAAATCACAACTTGATGTTAGGCCCTATTTTTGAGGTTTTGTTATTTCTGTGGAGCTTTTTCTTAAAAAGGTTTAGTCGATACATCTAACCCTTGCAGCTACTTCTTGATCAAAAGCGCTAGCTACGGCTGCGCCGCAGGCGTAGCCACAACCTCAAAAATGGGGCCTGACCTTGGTGAGGTAATCCGTGGGCAATCGCCCTTACATACATGATTAGGTGACAAAGGATTATCTGCGGACAAAGAGTGTCCCAAGTAGCACTCCTGCAGCCTGTTACCTCAGCTAGCTCAGGCCTCGCTGGCTCGTTTCTATGTGCTGTTGTATCGCGCTAAAAATTAACCAATTAAATCCCAAATCCCCGAAACGAGCCAGCGAGGCCTGAGTTCGAGTTGTGCGAAAAGAGGGTCCGTTCTAGGCGTTCCCATTAAAATTATCAACTTTCTTTCTATTTCTTGTTAAAATATAAAAATTTAAATAAAAAGAAATAATTACGCAACCAAATTAAAGCGGATAAGTATAAAACTGTATATACGCATTAAATATAAGCTGATATACGTACAGGAATTGTTTTAATTCTTTTCGGTAGCAATTGCAGCTAATATGGCTAGGTTTAGGTCTGGGAAATGGGCGACCGTAACGCCCTCATAGCTGCGACGTAACAACTACTGGTCGCATCATCGTGCACCGGGTTTCCTAAATATATTTTATATAGGAAAAGCCCGTATATCAATTCTTTCGGCCGTACGGGTTATGGTTGTTACGTCGCAAACCTAAGAAGGTCCCTGTAAGGGAATGACCGCGGGGGTTCCCTACTTAAGTGCGGACAAGGACTTCCAACGCCAATTGGCGTTGGAACTGCTGATCTTTTGGGTCATGTGGCGGAGTGGCTAGTCCTTTCTATTCCCTTACAGTCCCGGACTTGATTAACCGGAACGCCCTTATGGCTGCGACGCAATAACCATAACCCGTACGGACAAAAGAATAGCTGTACGGGCTTCTCCCATACTAAATTACCCTTGGAAGGCCTATGGCAAAAATGTTGCGACCGGTGGTTGTTACGTCGCAGCCATGAAAAAGGTCCGGACTTAATTAACCGGAACGCCCTTATGGTTATAACGTAACAACCATAACCCGTACGAATAAAAAAATAGCTGTACGGGCTTTTCCCATATTGAATTACCTTTAAAAGGCCCATGGCAAAATGTTACGACCGGTGGTTATTACGTCGCAACCATAAAAAAGGTCCGGACTTAATTAACCAGAACGCCCTTATGGTTATAACGCAATAACTATAATCCGTATGGATAAAAAAATGGTTATACGGGCTTTTCCCATATTAAATAACCTTTAAAAGGTTTATAACGAAATGTTGTACGCGGTAATTAGGTTATTATAACTATAAAGGCGTTCCAGATTAAAGGCTTACTTAAAATGGAATTTTTAGTTATTTTTTCAGCTACGTTTTATTAATCGCCATTTAATTAAGACCAAATATATATAAGAAGATAAAGATTTTAATTTTGTATTAATTTTTCGTAATTATAAAATAAGTAACGTTAAATTAAAGTTATTTTTAAAAAATTCGAATTAAAGGTTTTTAAAGATTTGTATGGGAATACCTAAAACGGAGCCAAAAAATCACAACTTGCTATCAGGCCTTATTTTTAAGGTTTGTGTTTTTTATGGGTTTTATATGGGTCTTTTATGGGTCGGTACTTAAAGCTACAGGTTTTAAAGAGCACTAGCCATAACTGCGCCGCAGGCGCAGCCACAACCTTAAAAATAAGGCCTGATCTGGATGAGGTAAGCAGCCTGGACCTATAAAACCAGCCAATAGGTTACCTCACCAAGGTCAGGCCCTATTTTTGAGGTTGTGGCTGCGCCTGCGGCGCAGCTGTGGCTAGGGCTTTCCAAAAACCTACAGCTCGAAGTACCGACCCACAAAAGGTCCATAAAAGTACCCACAGAAAACCCAAACCTCAAAAATACGGCCTAACATTAAGTTGTGATTTTTTGGCCTTATTTTGCACGCTCCCATACAAAATTTTGAAAACCTTTTTTAAAAACTCCCAAATTAAATAATAATTAAAATTAATTATAAAGTAATAAAAATTATAACGATACATAATTTTGAAAGGGCTTTTTAACGGTATATATAACTTCCCAGTCGGGGCTGCTTTGGCGGAGATATTTAAGATCTAAATCAAAATTCTCATTCTGCACATACCTTCCAACCGGAACGCCCTTATGGCTGCGACAACGCAACCACCGCATGCAACATTTTGCCATGGACC